>JASDQU010587590.1:19687-44665 GCA_032191745.1 Picea mariana | reverse complement strand
TAAATTAGTAATTTTAATATTGTAGTTGTTACAATGACATTGTCCTCTATTGACCTTCAATTTTATTGAAATAAGATTTTAAATGTATCAATATCCCTGTACATTGTAATCTAAAGTATCATTCTAATTTAAAATATTTTTATATTTTTTTAATATATATTATTGCAGCTCCCAAATTCAAATTTCCTATAAATTTGGGGGGAACTTCTACTTGACACTCGTATCCATGTTCCTAAAATTCCCAAGTTTCGAAAACTCGTGCAACATAAGTTTTTTGGGGATTTATACAATCTACTTTTAAGGACATGTAAGAGAGAATAATAATCAAGGAGAATCGATCTCAGGTTTCAATTTATTATGTTGGTAAAGGTGAAAGCTATTTATAGACTAAAACAACTTTAAGAAATATTTTCATCGTGAGAGATTTGATCTCTCTAGCATGACAAATCCAAGTTAAGATACATCTAAGCTTATTATAATCTCTTGCTAGTAGCATAATATTAGTTTCGATTTTATGACATTTTGGTTGGTGAACAAAGTACCCTCTAGCATAACTTTACCATGATAGATCCAAGTTTTTTTTTTTTTTTTAAGTAAAAAAGGAGGATCCTATTGTATTAACTGTGTAGTCTTACAAAAACTTTTGGAATCCCAACTGTTCCACTGAAAAATGGAAACCGAGACAACTGGCTTCCTATGCAACTTGTTTCAAAAAATGGCTTTCCATCTATCATGCCTGAAGGAAACCAGGAGATATGGAAGCCATTAGTCTAAACACATTCCTTTATCTTACTCCTAACATCATATTCAGATTTCGATAGAGCTAGCGTCCTAGTTCTAAACAATAGTTCCTATAACCAGAATCATTAACTATTCAACATCTCCTTCATTCTTTCCTGTTGTGGCTGGTTGTGCGAAGGGTTGTGCACACGTTTGGCACTATCGTCCTGGTGACGTGTTGGAGTAGGCATCATACAGCATGTCTAGGCACTGGCTAATTTGGAGGCCACAGTGGATTTGGTCCTCCAGCAGGCTTCTCGTTTCAAATATCAGCTCCAAGTGTTCCTGGTGGAGGAATAGCGGCTGGACACGCCATACTTCCTGCATGATGGAGAGGGGACATGGCGGAAGATCCCTGCAACCCTCCCTCACCCAACTATCCTCCGTCTCTCCTATCTTGTGCCTATCTTGTTCTCCACTTTGATCTTCCTGGTGATCCATGTCCATGGAGAGTTCACCTACTATTGAATTCCTCATCACGTCCGCACCTTCTTGGATTTCTTCTTCGACATAGCAAGTGGTGAGTTTCTCCATATATTCGCCTTCCCTATGACTGTGCGGTGTCCCTGTGGCCCGTTGCTTAGCTTTGCCCGAAAAGCAGGTTGGAAGATTCCAATTGTCAGGAATAGTGAAGAGGAGGTGTTCCAAAGGAATTTGGATTGGTTCTTCTAGAGAAACCTCCTCCACATAGGCCATGGGAGGCGTCCTGGGATTTTTGTGTTTGTGGACTCTCTGCATCCAAGCTATGGACAACGTTGTCTCGAATTTCTATTGTCTCTTCCGGCAAGCATCGAAAGCATACCAGGTTGCGCCTCTGCGAGGTTGGCCTCTTTCCCTCGGCATGTGGATGAGAAAAACTACAACCAAAACGTCAACCAGGTGGCTTGCTTTGCACCAGTGCTAAGAAGACTCAAACTTTGGCAGGTTGAATTCAAAATGTCTCGTCTCCCATTCATAATCGATGATAAACATGAGGGTTATCATGACAGGATTAGCCATAATGGCTATCCCCCTAGTGCCTTGTGTGTCCGTCCTCCTCACGCGTGCAAGAGGGTTCTTCCCATGGGATTGGCTTCTCAGTCTTGTTCCCATCTTAATCGTGAGGGGATGGGAGTTGGTGTCTTGTATTTAAGGGCCTTCCAGGCTCTCCACCGCATGTTCAGGTTGTACTATGTGGCACCCCATCCGAGGTTAGTAAATCCTTGTTGGCAAGAGCGTGACTACGGGTTGAGATATCTGAGTATTCAGAAATATGTGCCTCCCAGTAGATGCGTTCTCTTTCCAATGCTACCCCTTCATTTGCCAGGCAGTCCACTACCCTGTTTGCTTCTCTTTTCACATGAATGACATCTCCAAGTTAAGACGAATCTAATCTTATTATAATCTCTTTCAAGTAACATAATATTAGTTTTTTATAATCTCTTGCTAGTAACGTAATATTAGTTTGCATCTTATAACATTTTGGATTTTGGTTGGTGAACAAAGTAATCTCTAGTATGACATATCCAAGTTAAGATGAATCTAAACTTATTATAATCTATTGCTAGTAGCATAATATTAGCTTGTATTTTGTAACATTTTGGTTGGTAAACAAGGTAACTCTAAATATGAATTCATAGTTGAATTACGAAGGATTGCTGTAACACTCTATATGGGCCATGGGCCATGAATTTTAGTTTCATGGCATTGAAAAGAACGCCAAATATGAATTCATAGTTGAACTACGAAGATTGGTGTAACATTGTACATAGGCCGTGAATTTTAGTTTCCTACTATAGAAAAGAACGCCAAATATGAATTCATAGTTGAGCTAGGAAGGATTGTTGTAACACTGCAGATGGGCCGTGTATCTACCGAAAAAAAGAAATGGCGTTCCACAGATTTAGATAAGACATTAATCGAAGTGCAGTTAAAAAATTTAACCGTCGCTCAGGGTGAACTTGAAATTTCAGGCGTACTCGTTCAAAAGTTCCGACAGCTTCTCTGTCAGTTTGCGTCCGTCCTGAATTTTGAGAGTACTATTCACTGGCCAATTTCGTTCTTCACGAGTTTGCATTCCCTGACAGTGTATGCAAATCTGTTGGCCTCGTGGATGAGTTAAGGCCTTGCTTAGTTCGTGTTCGTCCCGACTCGCGAGTCGCCAGTGTCACATTAAGCGAAACACCCCACGGACAGACAAGCCGAGGGCTTTCATAATGCTGGGCAGCGTAAAATAACACGAAAATGTCAGAAGATGGGGAGGTGGTGTACGGATTCTGTGAAAAGGTTCGACGGAATCTGCATCCCATACTCACGCAGCGCTTTTAATTCTCATCAGGTTATAATACCTGGTCAGTGTGTGGTCAAAATGTTAGCAGGAATTGGATCTGATCAGGTACGAAGCTGATAGATAGGAATGGGCGACCTCCATTCATATATCATATCACGATGAATGGAGGCAGGCTCCAGCGCAATAATAGATTAGACAGCAGTGGAGTTGTGTGGACAGAAAGTGCAGGAGTTGTGTGGACAGAGAGTGCATAGTATAACGGGTGAGTAAGTTGTGCTTAGCTGTGATCCTGTGCGCATGGTTGCAAGCAGGAAAGGCTGGATCCAACTGCTTCGTGTTCCCTAACCATCTGATCTATTTGGCACTTTGCCAGCGTTCCGTTCGTTTTAGGATAGCAGTACACTGCTTGTGCACGTGGCCCTCCTCAACATCCGCTTCTTGCCACGAAACCCGCATGCCCTCGCAGGCCCACAAAAGCCCTGTTTGAATTCTAGGGCTGATAACGTTTTTTATATCTACGATTCATTGTGATGGTTGGGTTCGAGTGAGTCTCGAGTCTTGACTTATTTTTTTTATTAAGAGATTTAACAGTGGTAGTTTAAAGGTTCTACGAAATGTTTTTTTTGGTGATTTTTTTTTGTGGATGAAATTGAATAGTTGTAGTTTAAAGGTTCTACTAAGTGGTAGATGTGTTTTATAGTTGTGAATAATATTATAAAAATATTTGGGTATAGATTTGAATTTATCATGAGTGGACGAGATAAATTCAGTTTCATGATTACATGTCTCCCCCATGGGAGGAGCTGAGGCTCCTCCCTTTCTTACAAAGACGCCCTAAACCATGCTCCTGGAAATACCCAAGAACCCAAGTAAAAAGATCGAAACCCCATGAAGAAGTATGACTAATTGGCACTTGCTCAACTGCATGAGACCAACACAGCTCTAGATGCAACCAAAACAAGCACATGCATTGTGCAATCTAACGAAAGACCTAGGATTGAGCTTCCTCCATCCCAAATCAATTCTTGAATTGAGCACATGAAAACTTATGTGCTCATAGGCAAATTCATTGGAATCTGGCCCACAGAACGTGCCCTTCTAAGTTGGATCACAGTGAAATGGAAAATGAAGGTGCATTTCGACATCCAACTCCGATAAAAATGTTTTTTCACCATCATATTCACTTGGCTCGATGACAGGGACAAAATACTAGAAGGAGGCCCCTACTTCTTCAACTCTGTTGGGATATACCTAAGAAACTGGACAAAACACTTCAGTCTAGACAAAGAAGACTTCACATGGGCTCCTCTATGGATCAGAGTTTACTCCATACCTCAAGACTACTGGGATAACGAAACCCTTAAAGACGTTGGCAATGCCCTGGGTAATTTTGTCCAAATAGAAGAGCAAACCAAGACCAAAAAATATACCTCCTATGTCAGGATCTGTGTCTACATGCACATCGCCAAAACCCTGCCAAACTCCATCTCCCTTGTACATGAAGAAACATAATGGATCCAAACTCTAGACTATGAACATGTCCCCTGCAAATGCCGCAAATGCCATGAACACGGGTACCTCTTAAGAGACTTCCCTCAAAACAAGCCAGCCACAGCTCCAAAAGGAGCTACCCTTGCAGATGAAGAAGTATTCTGAACAATCCCCACCTAATGTTGATACAACTGTAAGACCCATGTGTCTATAAAATCCATGAACCCGTCAACAAGAAACTGTTTCTAAGCTCTCGCCCAACAATCGGATGGAGGCTCTCCCATTGAGGAAGAAATCTAGTCAACCCCCAAAAAGAAGCACCAGGAGCCCATGCAAAACTAGGGAAACAACTCCTCTTTAGATGCAATCCTTACAAAGATCAACACCCAGCCCATTCATTTCTCAATGCCACTATCAGAAAAACCGATATGTTCCACCAGCCAAGATATGGATGCCCCTATGTATGAAGACATGGGAGACCTAGATCTGGGAGAGTTAGATTTCCTAGGTCTAAAGGATGGATGCAAAAAACAAGCCTTCCACGTGATCGCTCCAAAGAAGATCCATCTCCTGAAGGAAGCTCTCAACAAAGAAAAAATGCACGCCAGACTTGTGATACAAAACAACCCCCCAATCGATCTAAAAAAAGTGGTTAAAGATCTCAAAAAGCGAGGACACCAAATAGATCTCCAACACATTTCCTCTTTGGGATCTAGGTTAGTGGAGTCAGGGAAATATGCTTAGCTCACTGAATTTTTTCCTTCACATTGTTCATGTTACCAATGAAAGTCATCTCTTGGATCATCAGGAGCATCAATGGTCTCAAAAAGCACATAATGCTCCATAGGAAAATTCACCAAGGAAAACCCACCATACTTCTAATTCAAGAAACAAAATCTAATAATGATAATCTTTAGTATTTATTATCACGCCTCTAGAAAATAGTAACTCCATTGTAGTCGACACGTCCAAGGCTTCTGGTGGTCTTGCAATTGCTTGGAACCCCTCATCTATCATCCTCAACAACTTCAACACCACCAAAAAATCCATCTCAGTGTTCTTTCATGTCATTGGCACAAAGGTGTATGGCTTCATCACCAATGTCTAAGGTCCGCAAACTTAAGAACAAAAGACCAAACTTCTGAAATTTTTGGATTGGTGTAAACAAGAGAATCCCAGACAAAATTGGATCCTCGATGGAGACTTCAACCTCATCACCAGTCTTCGGAAAAAAAAAGGGGGTTGTCGCCTTCTCATAGGAGGACATTAGATTCAAGATATTCATTGAGAGAAATGACTTGGTGGACCTAGAAACCGCCAATGGAATCTACACCTGGAATAACCGATGTGGAGGGGCCTCTCATATTGCCTCACGCCTTGACATATTTCCAGTCTATGAAGAAATAACAACAAGAAAGGATGAACTATCAAATACTATCCTCCCCTCCTAAGGATTAGACCACTGGCCCATCTACATGAACTGGCATCAAAGTGGTAAAAATCATTTTCGCCCCTTCAAATTTGAATTTTTTTTGCTAACCAATCTAGAGTTCAAGCCAATGATAAAAAATTGGTGGTCTTCCATCCATCCACTGGGCCACTCCAAAATGTATCGATTCCACCAAAAATTAGAAATGTTGAAACAACATCTTAAAATATGGAACACATCGACTTTTGGCAACATCTTTCTGGCCAAAACTAATTTGGGGCAGACTATAGAATCTCTTCAACAACAAATCATGAAGGAGGGATGCCCAGAGGCTCTCTCCCATAGAGAAGAAAAACTTCAATAAAAAATAGAGGAGTGTTTTCTTGCAGGAAGAAATTCTTTGGAAACAAAAACAAAGAATCTCCTCTCTAAAAGAAGGAGAGTTTAACAACTCTTTCTTCCACCACTCGACCATTCAACACATAATGCATAATAGGATCTCTTGTCTAAAAAAACTATATTGATATAGAATAGAAACCCACAAAGACATTGAAACTGAGCTGATATCTTATTATGAAGATCTACTCTTAGAGGATAACCTCTCGAGGGGAGAAGCCATCCAACAAGTGACCAACCACATTCCCCTCCTGGTCACAGATCAACACAATGCCTCCTTAATGCACCCAATTACTCTTTAGGAGGTCGAATCATCTGTCATGCAAATGAAGGAAAATACTGCCCTTGGATCTGATGGTTTCACAATCAATTTCTTCCATGCCTGTTGGGATATGCTAAAGCTGGAGGTGTTGTAAATCATAGAAGAATCTTGTAGCCATCAATGGGTCATCCTGGCTCCCAATGCCACCTTTCTCACCATCATTCGCAAAGAAGAAAACTTTATGGCTCCAAGTAAGTACAAACCCATATCTCTTTGTAATGTTATTTATAAAATCATCACAAAATTCATTGCCAATAGGTTAAAACCCCTCCTTCCCCTGCTCATATCCTCAGAGAAAATAGACTATGTTGAAAGAATACAGATTCTTGATGGTATTATTCTATCCCATGAGGTTATCCACTCTCTAAAAACCACCAAGAAACCTAGCATGCTTCTCAAACTAGACCTCTCTAAATCTATTGATCACCTCAGCTGGGAGTACATCGAAAATATTCTCCTAGCCTTTAGCTTCGGTCAATTTTGGGTATGCTAGATCCTCTCTCTCCTTTCCTCTGTCTTTTTCTTTGTTCTTGTTAATGGTTCCCCCTCCCCCACCTTCTCCCTCGACAAAGGAATCCATCAAGGTGATCCCCTCTCCCCTTTTCTGTTGATCCTCATGGCATATGGCTTATAACAAATGTTAGCAAGTTCTTGCTTAAACGACTCCCTAAAAGGCCTAATCCTCCACAACATTTAGCGCCTAGCCCACCAAAAATTCATTGATGACAACTTGCTCCTCGCACACCCTGTAATGATCCCAAGCCAAAATTTTCACTTGAGACCACTAACTAGCTCGGTTGTGTATGTTGTGTAGGTGTTTTATTAAAGTTTCCAGATATTAAGTATGTTCATACAAGATTGATTCAACACATGAAGATCACAATATACTCAAGATATAGAACACATGCAAAGATCTGACCTTTATTATAGAAGTAGAAATCAAATACAATAGAAAGAGAAGATCTGGAATAATCTTTAGATGGCTCTAGTAGACAACAAGTATGAGCTGCTACAAAATGATCCCATCAATAGAAAGAAGCCTCCAAAGGCTCGATAAGAAATGAAGACCAATATCAAGCAGATCTGAATACAAACCCTTCAGTTGAAGAAGCCACGCTCCAAGAGAAGACTGAAGCCCTCAACAATTCAGCCCTAATGGAAGATGAATCCAAATGAGCCCAAACTTGGTCAGATGATAGATCAGGGTAGTGAGATCCTCCTCCTGAAGTCTCAAGCCCAACGTCCAAGGCCAACCTCTCCAAATGTTGAATCTTCCAAGGGAGTTGCACCCTTTTGAATGGTTAAAACCCCAGGCAACTCGTCCTTGAAAAAATATACCTCCAAATGATGTGAAACTCTCAAAGAATGTAGATTGAGCCAAGAGAATCCCATGGGAGAAGTTTCAGATCCATATCTCAAGCGGATCTCTCTATATCTAATAAATACAGAAACGTAGGACGTCCTCCTAACCTCGAAATCATCCCAAACTGTTGTTGAAGATTGAGTGATGATAACTCCTCCAAGAAACCCTCAAAATGATGATGGAGCACTTGCAAGTAAAACCCAACTGATGGAATGCCCAACGCTCCTCCTGATTGGCTAGATTGAACCCTTCTCAATGGTATGGTGCGTCGTTGTTCCAAACTCCCCAACAGTACGGCCCTGCTATCTTCTGAAGCTCTAGAAGGAGATATGCTGAGAATAGAATGGTCTGGAGGAATCTTTCATCTCCAAGACCCAGTTGTGGAACAAGGTGAGTGGATATTTCACCAATGAGTTGCTCACAAGGGTTTGTACAACAAAATCCCCAAACTGAATGCTCAAGAGAAATAACAAGAAATACACCAAATTCAGAATGAATAATGGTGCACCCTAGCATCTTACTTATACTTTTCCTTCTAATTCTCTGATGAGTTAGGTTAACTCCCAGGGTTAACTTCTATTCTTCTGTTGAGTTATCTTTTACTACTTTTATCCCTTTCCTTTCTCAAGTCAACTTAAAATTGTAACTTTAGCCTAGTTGACCTCCCCCCTCAGTGTGAGACTATGACCTAGTGGGGGTGCCCAGACCATTGAGTCTCGTCATCACCTCTCTGAGAGGTGGTGTACATTACACACCCCTCCATTCAAGAATCATGTACCCTTCAGAGCCTTCTCAATTCTTTCTCAAATGCCTTGGGAGACATAATCAATTTGGAGAAATATCTCATCTTGTTATTCACCACTCTACCCAAAACCCAAATAAATATTGCCAGAACTCTGGGTTTTTCTACCTCCCCTCTCCGCTCCAAATACTTGGGTTCCCCCATAATTGCTTTAACCATCAAACACTCCACCTGGAAGGAAATCATTGACAAATTAACTGAAAATATGTCCTCCTGGATTTTTCGAACCCTCGATCTAGGTGGGATTTTAGTTCTCATTAAGTTTGTTTTAAAAGCAATGCCTTTGTTTCTCTTTTATGCTATTACAACCCCCAAATAGGTTCTCAAAACTATCCAGAAAATACAATGCACTTTCCTATGCGGTGGTAATAATAAAACCCACAAATGGGATTTGGTAAAGTGGGACATAATATGTTTACCAAAGAAAATGGGGGGCTTAGGCCTAATGGATATGATCAAGAGAAATGAAACTCTCAGCATGAAAACCTGGTGGAACTGGGTCTCCAACTAGTCCAATCCTTGGGCACAACTATGGCACAAAAAGTATGCTCCAAATTGGGGCCTGCACTGTAAGTTTTAAACTTGTGAAGTAAAGCAATGCATATAGATTTTTAAGAAAAGCAATATTTAATCAATGGCTCATACATAGAGTACACAGAGATTTTATACCGGAAATCCTCAACCGAGAAAATAATTATTATATTCATTATATTGAATTTCACCATTCACTATACAATATATACAATGTTTTTAGGTATTCGGTAGATACCAAAACCCTAATCCCTAAAACCAGGATTGTTTTTAGTAAACTGCTAAAAATAGCAAAATCCGCTAAAAATAGAAAAAACCGCCCAAAACAAATATTTTGGGGCACTTCCCCAAACTCTACATGTAACCAGGGGGGGGGCATACCTGCCCCCCTTGGGACCCCTCTAGGGAAGCGCTCGATGCACACGACACAAACAACGAACTACTACGAGGGATTGTTAGACGCAATTGTTATGTCTAACGCACCCACACATACACATGCAAAGAATATAACACATACCCAACACACACAACCTGATCTGTTTTACTCCTAATTCTCAAGGATCCCTCACATGGAGGTCTACAAAACTCCAGTGTCATCTCATTCAACAAAATAGTTTTTTGGAAATCAGGAATGGCACCTAAGCCAAGTTCTGGACGTATTCTTGGCAGCAACTTTGATGTTTGGGAAGACAGTACAACCTCCCACCTCAATAAGTTGGCTCCTTACAAAAAAAAATTCAAATATTTATATACCTGTTCTATCCTTTTCTCCTTCATTTTTCACAAACACTTTCCTGATGATGGACCACACTAGTTTGGTCCAAAACGTCAAAAGTAAAAAAACCTATGCGATGAATCCGAAAGAACTCTCTGATCAAAACAATGGTCGCAAAAGTCTTAGAACAGAAATATAACCTCCCACCTCAAGAAAGCACGAATTTCAAAGACCTCTGGCATACTATTGACCAATAAAAATTCATGAAATGGTTATTGCTTCACAACTCCATTCTTTATCTTCCTGTAGAGACCAGAGCTCAAATCAAGAAAAATATGAATAACCAGAAAATTCAAATCAACTAGGACGATGATAGGCTCAGATGGGGATACCTTCCAAAAGGATTTTTTACAGTCAAAGAAGCTTATCAAATTCTCACCCCCCTCTACGAGATCCTCCAAATCCTTCTTGGTCCAAACTTTGGTCCCTTGGAAGCTAGCCTAAGATCTCATCTTTTCTCTGGCTAGTTCAGCATAGACGCATCTTAACTTGGGAAAACATTCTCAAAAGGGGATTGTATGGACCTTCTCATGGTTCTCTCTACTACAACAATGAGGAATCCTTAGACAACCTCCTTGACAACTAACCCTTCAACAACATTCTTTGAGACAATGTAGTGATTTCCTGTAAAATATTTGACCGAGTTCATGGTAATATCACTCAATCTCTTAAAACATGGGCTGGAAATCCTTACTAGAACACAATTCTCAACTATATTTGGTAGCTTCTCCCTAGTTTCATTATATGGAAAATTTGGAAAGAGCGCAACCAACACATCATCGAATATCACTCCTCCTATGAATACTCTCTATGGGAAACCTGTAGAAAACATATTTTGGAAATGATTCATCTCCAATCCTGGTCCAACCAAGACTTTCAAGCGCAGCCAAATGAAGCATTAATTCTGTAGAGATGGGACATGTTTTCTCACACCCACATGGGCACTCATTTGAACCCATATGCCCACACGAGGTCTCCCTCTAGTCCAGAGCACTTGTGTCGTCCTCCTCATGCTTTCCTCAAACTCAACTTTGATGGAGCTTCCAAAGGAATTCCTGGTCCTGCGGGCTTTGGTGGTGTCTTCAGAGATATATTAGGTGACATTCTTCAACTCTTCTATGGGGCCATTGGCCATGAAAACAACAATGTCACATAATTCTCAGGTCTCCTCACCGATCTTCGATTAACACACAAAAGAGTTAGCTTCCCTCTCATAGTCGAAGTTGACTCCCAACTCATCATATCCATGGAAATATGTCTTAAAAATGGCTCCCAAAGATAAAAAATATTCCCCCAGTTGGAGAGTGGATCAAGGACTTCAACTTCTGCAACTTTTGGAATTTAGGGACTCCATTTCTTTCCACCATGTTCGACGTAAGGATAAATCCCTTGTAGATAGAATTTCCAATGAAAGTATCATGGACAAATTTGACCTTAAGGATCACATGCTAGATGATCTTTCCAATGACAGATTCAAGTGAGACTGCATGGACATTTCCCTCGGGGACTCTTTTTCCTCATATGTGACTGCCACTCCTACCCACCTGGCAGGAAACACAAGATCCCATGACATGCAAAACAATGACTTGGTGCGTTCCACTTCATTCTCCCCTCATGTAAATTAACTCACCCCTCCTCCCAAGACATCCATAATTTACTTAGTGAGATGCTCCAACACATCACTTGCATGCCTTGAGTATGCATGAATTGATCATCCTCAACTTACGCCCCTCCATGCCCAACCATTTTCATTTTGTCTCCCTCGACCACCTATAATGTTCCTCCTTTTTTTACAACCTCTTGGTCCTCCGCAAGTAGTTGCTCTATCCCCCCTCTATGCATTGCAAGATCAACCCTTCATATATGTCTCCCCGTAAGTGTTTCATACCCACCTTGGGGAGAAGCGGGCATGGTGGGCGTGTTTCCACAACACCCTCCTCGTCCATCATGGCCAACCTATGACCACTCTATTCCTAATTCACTTAGGAAACTGTAATATGATTGGAAGGAGGAAATCTCAGGCTCCCTCCCTCCTGCCATCACACCTCCAGACATCGTCACAACTATTTGTTGGTGAAGGATCTACTCACCCTTGCCCTCCTTAGCCTCCTAAGTTTCTTTGTTCAAATCCCTTCGAGCTCAGCTTTCTCACCGCACTTCCCCCACCGCTCACCCTACTCTTTCCACTCCACCCTCCCCCGATGCCCATCTTCCTCCTTCTGTGACCCACCCCGACACCTTGGTTCCTCAGCTGAATTTGAGCAAGCAAGCAACAAAGACTTCACAAGTCAAGCAAATTTTGCTGGCGGCTCCTTTAATAAAGAGTGCAACCCTCCGAGTCAAGGAACCAAGCTTAGACAACTCCACCTCTTCTAGTAAAAAAACCTCCAATTTCAAGTAAAATTACAAGTATCAATTATAGTAAAAAAACCTTCTAGTAAAATTACAAGTATCAATTATAGTAAAGAAACCTCCAATTTCAAACCTAAAAATTCTCAATTTTACTATAAATTATATAACAAAATTTCAATAATAATTTTCAAAAAAATTCATATCATATAACTTTTCCCATTTCTACAAATAAACAAACTAATTATGCTGAAAGGCGTATACCTATTGACAATGGGTAGATTTAATAGGGGTTTAGTGCTTAATAAGTTTTCTATGGACACGATTAAATATGGTTGGAATATTCTTAGTAGACACACAAAATAAATGGCTGTGATTTCAATCATTAACTTCCTAGCTATTGTAAAGACATTCGTTTATGTGTTTACTTTTTTACATTTATCTAATCATATTTAAAAATTACTTTGATAGCTAACTGATTGCCACGTAAGTGATTAATAGAAATTAAAATATTAACACCAGATAAATGAAGCTCAACCATTTATTTGTTAATCAATAATAAAATTTAATATATTCTTTTAAGGATTCTTTTCATCTTATCAGCCTTTCGGCGTTGATCAACCACAATTGTGTGACTGTGCTAGTATAATATAACAATGAAACATAAAATAAACCAAT
Source organism: Picea mariana (assembly GCA_032191745.1). Taxonomy (NCBI): domain Eukaryota; kingdom Viridiplantae; phylum Streptophyta; class Pinopsida; order Pinales; family Pinaceae; genus Picea; species Picea mariana. Next base: position 31,480 of record JASDQU010587590.1, on the reverse strand, counting down.
AACAACACATGAAGTCATATCGATAGACAGTAGTCATACTGATATGACAACAATTACCATATGAGAGGAACAAGCCTCTCTAGATTTTAACTTACGTCGTTGTTTCACAAAAATTAACCATTTAAGTTATGTAAATCATACTTAATGTGTTGCTTACACATAGACACAGAATTTAGTATAGTATAGTAGTGAAACAAAGGTGCATAGAATAAGTAAATAACACAAAACATAGTCGTCAACAGAGGACACACAAGATAATTTTGTAAGAATGTTAGCAACAGTAAGAGGGATTACCTTAAATTATGAAAAGGTTTGAAAATACTTCAGCGTTTTCTCGTGGTGATCCAGTATGTCGACCCATATCTATGTAGATTAAACAAATAAAATAAAATAAAAACACAAACATTTCGTAAGAATGCGAGCAACTGGGGGTGATCTTGTATGGTTGACTTATATTTCTATATAAATATTGATGAACTTGGTACAATTTGTATTTTTATTTAATTTTTTTTTAGAAAAAGCAGTTGTCTTGTTATTCAGTTTTGAATTAAAGGCAAATTTTGAATATATATAAGTTCTTAGTGATTACAACAAACTTATTATGATTTTTATTCATGTCATTTATGGGAAATGAATAAGGGTGGGGAGGATACCAATCATTCCTTAAAACCATCCAAACTAAACCCAATTCACTTATTACTTATTACCCTTATAGCTTGATACATATATCAAATGATATGTTAATTGATAAAAAAAATCAATGAATTTTTACAATAAATGAACAATTGTTGATGATTTTTAAAATTTTAATAAAAATTGTAGTTTTTGTTCAAAGATCTTTGACACATTGAATGCTATTAAAGAGAATCTAGTGAGCATGGTGCAATGGGAAAGGGAYGAAGTAGAAAAGGAAGCACAAACTTGTCTCACTCTGACAACTACTCAAATGGGGTGGTAAGATAGGAAAAATCACCGTCACCTATGAAGCATGCTCTAATCACTCAATCTATAATAAAAGTTATGAGATACAATGGAGCTATAAGCATGCTCTAATTACTCAATCTATAATAAAAGTTATGATATACAATGGAGCTAAAAATCTTGGATAGTGTGTTATTTTTTGCAAAATCTACAAAATACTTTTAATCTAAAGGACAATAGACTTTTCTCAAGTTTTTCATCTTAGTGTTCATGTGATTTTATAGATCATACAATTATTCCATACAATTTGATAAGCAAGCATAAATATCTTTAAATTTATAAAAAGCACAAATATCTTTAAATAAGATTCATAAGACATGGTATGGATAATTAAATTCAATTGGTTTGTCACAATGGTGAGAATCTGACTACTTCAATTGATTGAGCTAAAGACCAAAAATAATACCTTGTTAAATAACGATGCTATTTAGGCAATCAAGGAGTACAAATATTTCTTACAAGACATATTCATTGTATTACGAGAAATACGAAGGGGTAGATTCCCCTGCATGATTGACTACATATGTTAGGATGGCATTAGAGTGCATTGTATGCAATGAGATGCATGATTGACTAGGTATGATAAGATAGAATTAGACTGCATTATATGTAATGAGATGGTGTCACTTGGACAATGTTATAAGGTGGTTCTTAAAAAGGATTTGGTGAAAAGTCCATTGGAGAAAATGGAATTGAGTCGAAGAATAAGTGTGTGATGGGTAAGAAGAGAAAAGAAATATCACAGGAAGGCATTATATACCATGTTTTATAAAAAAATATATAGATTGAAAGAGTGAATAAGAAGAAAAAAAATACCTATATTGAAAGAATGAGCAATAAAGAAAATTTCTAATGCTAATAGCTTCATCATCTAAGTCCTAAAATGTGGTTAGTAATTCTTAAAATGTGGTTGGTAATTGTATTGTAATGAAGAAAATCACATTAACAAGTACCAAAATGAAAAGGAATTATAAGGGATTGTAATAAAAATTAATATTACAATGACAACACTTCAACAACATAACTATTGTTTTATAAAAAGTAACTATATTTTATTAATTTAAATAATTATTACTAAATCACCACAAGTTGAAAGCATAAATTAAACCAATACTATAATATCATAACATAACCATTATATTATAAAAATTAATTATTATATATGATTCTAAACTATTATTAATATGTTACTACAATATAAAAACATAAAATAAACAAATAATATTATAAAAACAATACAACACAATAATTTTTGCATCTTTCAAAGTAAAGAAAGTACCAAAAAAAAACTTTAAAATTTATTTTTCTCTCTCCCTTGTTTATCCAACACGCTTGACACATAGATACCCACAATGGCACATAATGCATATGAAATGTTTATTATAGACATAGTGATTTTGTGAGAATGTGCTTGTAGGTTTAGGTGATTTTTTCATTACAAAGATGTTTTATTATGATAAAACGTGAAAGCCAAAAATTGTAGAAAAATAAAATCTAGAGGGTGACATTGTTGAATGTGGGAGGGTAATATTAATTTACATATTAATTCTTTTTTATATTTAAATTTTAATTTATGCGCTAATGACAAGGACTTGTGAATAACTTGACAAAAATTGTGACGAATTTTATAAGAATCATGTTAATTAATTTCACATAAAAATTTAGAGCAATAATTAAGGGTGACATTGTTGAGTGTTGCAAAATAACATTAATTAATTACAAAACAATTTTTTTTATACTAAACTTTTAATAACTAGATCTATGAACTAATGACAAGAGCTTGTGACTAACTTGACAAAAAACTTGTTAACTAACTCCACACATTAGCTAATTAGAATAGAAAACTTCGATCTAATTATTAAATTATGAACTAATAAACATATACTCTTCATTATTCTTTATTCTTTTCACTATTCTATTCTTTATACTTTTCACTATTACAACAATAAAGAAAAGAAAAACACAAAATAAACCTTTAACATAATTAATAAATAAAAAGTTAAAAAAAAAACAAAGTTTGCAATTAATTATATTAATAATTTAATTAATATAAAAGTATATCATCAAATCAGAATTATTTAAAAAATTAAAACTAAATTATATATTTGTTGGTATGGTTACTGATTTTTTTGCACAATGGTATAATTATTATTATTATAAAAAATAAATAATTAAAAACTTTTAATATTTTTAGACATTCTATTTATTTTTATTAATATATTAAAATTCAATAAAATTATATATTTATTTTTAATAATTAACATTCTTTCGTATATATATGTTAATAAAAATATCATATCAATATAATTAATTAAATTAATAATAATAATAATCCATTTTTAAGGTTACGGTCAAGCCAGATACTTAATTGGTGTATGAGACCTCCTAGTTTATGGGACAAGGGAGCCCTTCCTCTCAGCGATTTGACTGGTAAAGTCTACGGAGGTATACATACCCTACCCCCTTTGGATTTGAACTTATGACCTGTTAGGAGGAAACACATGTTCTTAACTATTAGGCTCACTCAAAATGTCACACGTTTTTATTTTCTTATTATCTATATTTAAATCTAGATTTTTCTTATTTTCTTATTGTCGATGTTTAGATCTAGATTTTTCTCAGATCCAATTTGTGTGGAGTTTGTTGATTTGTCTGGAGTGAATGAGACAATTTTGTCTCGACCCTTTGTGTGAGACTATCTTCACTAATTATCTAATTTGGTATTAGAGTAGGTGTAGTATGCTAAGAGGGCATGTGCTAGACAGCTGATCCACGTGTGTGCTGAGTAGTGCAATCGATCTGAATGTGTTCTAAGGAGAGAAATCAATCTGTATGTGTGCTGATTGTGTTCTAAGGAGATAAATCAATCTGTGTGTGTGCTGGATAGAGTAGTCGATCTGTGGACGTGTGAAAGGTGGTCCACATGAAGGAGATTGTTGTGTGCCAGAGCAGCTGACAAGTTAATTTCACGCGAAGGAGTTCAATGGCCTGGCCTGTAAGACAGTTTGTTGGATTGTGTGGTGGAGATCTGCCGGAAAGTTTGTTGGCCTGTAAGATAGTTCGTTGGCATGGAAGAGTCATTGTTGTTCTATTTCTGTGAGTGTTGTCCACTGCCAAAAGATCACTCAGATGATCACGTCCTCCCTCGCTCAACTTATTTTCTCTATCAAATCTCCTCTGGCGGTATTTTCATATCCGCATAGCTGAAAAAATTTGAAATTGTAGGATGTTGAATAGATGAACAGATTCTAGGAATAAACGATATAACCACGTTAGATGGAGAAAATTATTTAAATTGGAAGTTTAAGATGCACACCATGAAAGGATATAACTTTTGGTCAATCGCACATGGCCATGAAGTTAAACAAGCAGCCTCAGTTCATGATTGGGAGTGACGAGAGACTAAGGAAAGGTTGAACTATGGCCTTAAAGCACAATATCATTACTCATATTATTAGAGACAACTAAACATCCAATGAAACATTGTAGGCGCTTAAAGATATGCACCAGAGGTCAAATATAATCAGAGTGTTTTTTTAATAACAAACTATTCTCAATTAAAATAGAGGAAAATAAAATTATCATTGTTAATTTTCTTTCTAGAATCAAAGAACTTAAAGATAACATTGTATATGTAGATTAGAAGATTTCAAGTACTAATCTATTTATTGTTACATTGAATGACATGTTAGATGATTATCAAATGTTTATCATTGGTTTTATATTTAGAGAAAAATCATCTACATTTGATGAATTGGCAAGTATTGTTTTTAAAGAGAAATAAGGAAGAAAGAATCTTAATAGTAGTTCTCAAAGTTTAGATTTGGTAGATTTGGCATTGGTAACCAAAGGGAAACAACTATACAAAAGAAATCCATGTGAAAGGAGTAAAGAAGGAAATGTGCATGCCTAATCACAGCAAGGCATGCCACCTCGCACCGCCAAGAAGAGATACCAATGTATAGAGGAATGATGGATGCTTCTATTGTAGTAAGGTTATTCAATTCGCTAAGGAATGTAGGAAGAGGAGATTTGATGAATTCAAATATAGAAAACATATAAGAAATTTTGTTAATAAAAAGGCTACAATAAATGATTTCAAAAACTAAAAGTTGTTTATTTATGATTATTCCTTATCTGCACAGACTCATAATATTAATTCTTGATTTATTGATTCTGGGGCTTCAATATATATGCCATGCGATAAGGATTGGTTTAATACATATCATGAAAATGGTAATGGTGCTCATATCTCTTTAGGAGATGATGGATCACATCAAATCAAAGGTTATGGAGATATATGTGTGACTTTTCCTAATGGCTACAAGAAGCAAATTCAAAAATTTATTGTGGAAATAAAGAAGAGTTTAATTTCAGTTTCCACTATTGCAGATCAAGATTTAAAAGTTGAATTTGTTATGTTTTTGAAGTACATACAAGATCGCTACAAAGTTGTAGTAATATGATTCATAGTTGGAGGAATATACAACCCTGATGTAATAAGGAAGGAACATCAAGCATTGCCCTCAATATCTATGTGACCAGAGTAATTATCGCATCAAAGGTATGGTCATATCGATAATAATGGTTTGGTATTACTTGATAAAAAAGAATTTGTGACATGTATTCTAATTCTTAAGTATGAACATGATGAATGTGAGGGATGTGCATTTTGAAAATCTTATAGGGAAGAGTTTCCTACACATTTAGATCAAGGGAAATGATAAATTTTTAAGCTAGTGTGTACAGATATGTGTGGTCGTATGCAAAAAAAGTCATATGGTTGAGAATATTATTTCCTTGTCTTTGTGGATGATATATCTAAGTACACTTGGCTTTATTTTATTAGTAAAAAATGTAGCATTTTTTAATATTTTGAAAAATTTAAGAATTTGGCTGAAAAGAAAACATGTGGTACATCAACATTATTCAATCAGATCAAGGAGGAGAATACATATCAGGGAATTTCATCCAATATTGTGAATACAATGAGATTCAAACACAATTTAAAGTGCCACATTCTCCTCATGGAATGGAGTATATGAGAGGAAAAACATAAATTTTGTTGACTATGCTCGTAGCATGATAAAAGGTAAATATGTTTTTAACGTTTTTTGGTTGGAGAATTAAACAGTATTATGTATCTTAAATATAGAATTTATTCAAAATTTCTATAGCACAAAACACCCTTTGAAGTATTTTATGGCTTTAAAGCAGAGGCCAGTCACTTGAGATTTTTGAAAGAAAGGAATTTTCTCATATTCCCAATGAAGATAGAAGAAAGATTGATGTTAAGGCAATCTGTTAGGGACTTAACCTCACTAACCCCTCACGTAGGTAGAATAATATAATTCTATATAATAAAGGCCAATATTAATAAGGACTAGAAATAACGAAGAATAAGTAAAATGTAAGAAGACATAATATAAGTGTTTGCTTCTAGAAGGATCTTCCTCTAGATTGTTATTTTAGATAGATAGATTTAGTATAAATAGTAGTAGAGGGTATGATAAATATTGTCTTGGATATTATTGTAATAGATCTCTACTCTGCTGGAAGTTGCCCCCTCAAAGAGGCAAGTGAACATTGATATCAATAATGAAAGTGCTCTTTATGGTGTTATTATGGTATTATTACGGTATTTTTTTGGTTATACCATTGTTTCTCTGCCATTTCTAGCTAAAATGTTTATGTTCTACATACTATTTTATATTTGGAATACTAGAAGTGGTATCATAGCACGTTCCTCAACAGAAAATTTTGGGTTAAATTTTTTCAGGGTAGAGACGTATTATGGTGTCTTAAAGCTATAGAGATATGTTGTTATGCTAATAAACCCATGGTCACGGATTCATACATGCAGGAAATACAAGTGGTACTTAAACGCACATCTGGTGGCCAACCTTGTAACCCATGTTGGTACCCCTTCGAGTGGTAGTGCATTAGACAATGCCTGTATATGGATCAATCTAGATCTCCTGAATCCCTCCATAGATAAACTGATTGATTGCATGATTGTTATAGTGCCACCGAGAATAACACTTGGGAAGATACTCTCTAGTATCTCGGTAGTTGAGTGGTATGACTAAGGGAACGGCCTAGCCTCCTTAGTTGGTGCCCTGAGATATTTGGTTGTGTACTATTGTTGGACCCCACATGTATATCAGAGAGCTATAACATAAGGAAAAACCTTGTCTGTAGAAACCCTAAATATCCTACCCCTGGGGACGAAGAAAAAAAAAACAAGAACATACAAGATCTATTGTCGTGCAACTGTGCCTTTTGCATTCTAGTTGCAAAATTACTACTTATTTCTTCATGTTAACCATTTGGACATTTATTCATGCAATATTATTCAGGTCGGAGTATAACTCCTCAGGAGTGAAAAAAAAAACAAAACGAGTATAGTGGTTCTTCCAACACACTTATTTGGGATCTATCCCACTAGGTTCCTCTCTTCGCCTTGATTCTAGTTATACCTATCATTTTTAACAAAAAAAAAAATTGTGGACCCGACCCTTCTCCGACACCCTTATTTGGATCATTTCCCTTTGGATCCTCATTTTCCACCTGATCACAGTGGTATCTATCATTTGACACCCTTCTTCTCTGTAGTCCCATCCACCCCTCTAGAACCATTTTGTTTCCCCTATACCTTTTTCCAACTCATTTGTCCAAATGAATACCACACGAGCCCAAGAACTCAATGCCTTGATTGCTTACACCCACTAGAACCATGAATACACCAAGACTATCGGTGTCAACCTTAGCTCAATACATTCATCTATTGACATCCTCAAGGAACAATGTCCCCACATCAAAGACCTCAAAGACCTCAAAGAACATTTCCTAGGTCGTTTCCAGAACCCTTCCTCTTCTGAACAACCATCTTATCAAGATGACCATGACTCTTCCCATTACCAAGGTCCTCATACTACCCACTTTTCCTCAGACCTCCACCCTCCCAAAATTGAGGTGAACAAATTTGATGGATCAGATCCTATAGGTTGGGTCACCCAAATGGAACATTATTTCTCTTTGCATGACATTATTGATGATGTAGCCAAGATTCATTATGGTTTCCTACATCTAGATCTAGAATGATGGCAATGGTGGCAATGACAAAAAAAACCACGCCAAGGGTATCTTGCTTGGACACGGTTTGTGGCCAAGATTTATGACTACTTTGACTCTGACACCCACCATTTAGGTCGTTTGACCAATTTAAGCCAGTATGGTACAATGGAATACTTTATTGCAGCATTTGAGCACTTGGATTTCATAACGGAGGGCATGTCACATGATTTCCTTAGGGAATTCTTTATCAATGGAATCAAATATGAAATTTGTTGGAAGCTATTTACCAGACATGCAAGCTATTCAACGAGCTAAGGAAGAACAATAGATTGTATCCTCCAAGACACACAAACCCTCCTTTCCTCCTCTCCCTAAACCCACCATTTTTTTTCCTCTTGCAACTCCCCTCAAGATCCAAAAATTAACCAGGGATTAAATGGTTGAACAAAAACTCAAGGGTCTTTGTTATAATTGTGATGACAAATATTTTCCCGTGCACAAGTGTAAGGAACAAAATATTTTTATGGTTGTGATTGAGGATCTTTCTGAAGAAGATGTTATTTTCCCTCCCGTGGAGGAACTACCACTGCCATCTTACCTCAGCCCACCCTCTGATCCACCAGACGTTGAGTCAGTGATTTCACTTAATGCCCTCACTAGCTTCTTCTCTCCTCAGACTCTCAAACTAATTGGTTACATCAAAAATAGGAAATTCATCATCGCTGTGAACATTAGTAGCACACATAACTTTATTCATCATTGCATTGACGAAGAAGTCAATTGTTACATCTGTGTCATCAATAATTTTCAAATCATGATTTCCAATGGTTGTTCCATGAAATGTTGGGGATGATGTGAAAATGTGCAACTCCAAATTGGTCAGTATCACCTGAAATCCCATATGTTTGCTATAGACATGGCTGGTTGTGATATTTTTCTTGGTGTTGAGTGGTTACACACTCTAGGCCCCATTCTCATGGATTTTAAGGACTTAACCATGCAATTCCAATAGGAGGGAATCATGTATAAGTTCCAAGAAATCACAATAGGCTCCCCTGAGATCATCAGTTCACAATGCATGGAAAAGCTCCTCAAAAAAGGTCATTCGGGAATTATAGTCGAACTCCACTCCATTCATGTTGTCGAGATGCCTTATGTGCATATCAACCTCCAATATATCCTCTCCCACCAACAAGTTATTTTTACCACCCCCAAAGAACTTCCCCCTTCCTGCGGACTCCATGATCATTCCATCTCTCTCATCCTAGGTTGTCTTCCTCTGAATGTTAAACCTTAGCATCATACCTTTTCCTAGAATAATGAAATTGACAAAATTGTCCATGAATTAATAGAAGCCTATGTTATTCATCCCATTACTAGCCCATATTATTCCCCTGTGGTCATGGTACTCAAGAAAGAATGAACTTGGCATATGTGTCTTGATTTCCTCACCCTCGCCAAACTCAAAATCAAAGACAAATTCCCCATTCCTATCATTGATGAGCTCTTGGATAAATTGATTGGTGCTAAGTACTCCACCAAATTGGATCTGTGTTCTAGCTGCCACCATATCCGTATGAAATAAGAAGACATTCCCAAGACTTCATTCAACACTCATGAGGGTCATTATGAATTCTTGGTAATGTCATTTGGATTGTGTAATTCTCCTTACACTTTTGAAAGTCTTATGAATCATGTCTTCCATCCTTTTCTCTATCATCTGTCTTAGTTTTCTCTGATAGTATTCTCATCTATAGTAAAACTTGGCCATCCCATATCTCCCATGTGTATCAAGTTCTCCATCTACTCTCTAAGAACCAACTTTTTCTCAAAAAATCTAAATGTTCCTTTGGTGCCTCAGAAGAGGAATACCTGGGTCATATTGTCGGCAAGGATGGTGTCCGAGTGGATCCTAAGAAAATTGAATCTATGCAAGATTGGCTTCTCCCTAAAAATATTAAGAGATTGCATGTTTTTATGGGTTTAACGAGATATTATAAGAAGTTTGTTCCAAATTATTGAAAGCTTGCAGGTCCTCTCACTTATCTCTTCAAAAAGAATGCCTTCACTTGGACTTCAGCTGTAGATCATGCCTTCCAAGCCTTGAAATATGATATGTGCTGGACTCCTGTCCTATCCCTCCGAGACTTCACAAATACATTCATATTGGAATATGATGCTTCTGGTAAAGGAATTGGAGGCATCTTCATGCAAGATGGAAGGCCCTTGGCCTTCACTAGTAAACAATTTTCAAAGTGACATTTTGACCAATCCATTTATCAAAATGAAATGTTAGCTATTCTGTATTTTGTGGATCTATGACATCCTTATTTATTGGGTCAACTATTCCAAGTAAAAATTGATCATTAGAGTCTCAAGTATTTCCTAGAACAACGAATTTCATCCCCGACGTAGTAAAAATGGATGACCAAGCTATTTGGCTATGATTGTGAGATCATTTAAAAGAAGGGAAAGGAAAATGTAGTGGCGAATGCTCTTTCCCAAAAATATGAAGAAGATGCATCCCTTTTCTCCCTCTCCTTCATGGTACCAGATGGGCTCCAAGTTGTTCGTCAGGAATGGCTACAATACGCTCATATTTCTAGCCTGCTCCACCAATTTCAACACAATTCTTCAGTTTCTCTAGGGTACTCTTGGTATAATGAAGAGCTTCACTACAAAGGGAAATTGTATTTATGCAAGCAATCCTAACTCAAATCCACACTGCTTTCTGAACTTCATGCCTCACCCACAGCTGGGCATTTAGGGTTTACTAAAACCTATGAACGAGTCAAGTGCTATGTTTTCTGGGAGGGTATGAAATAGGAAGTCTGCACCTTTGTGGAAAAATGTGAGGTCTGTCAATGCAACACGGGAGAAATTGTCAAATCTTCGAACACACTCCAACCACTTCCAATTCCCGCTGCTATTTGGCAAGATATTTCTATGGATTTCATTGTAGGATTACCTAAATCGGAAAATAATTCAGTCATCACGGTGGTCATAGATCTTCTCTCCAAATATGCTCATTTTTGGGCTCTTCAACACCCGTTCACAACCGCCACTATGGCTCAAATCCTCATGGACAATATCTTCAATCTTCATGGCATGCCTAATTCTATTGTCTCTGATAGAGACCCCACTTTCAACAGCAATTTTTGGCAAGAATTGTTCAAGCTACAGGCCATCCAATCTCATCTCAACACTTCCTATCACCCCCAGAGAGATGGCCAGACTAAATTTGTCAATAAGCGTTTGGAAACATATTTGAGGAGTTTTGAATCTGAGTAGAAAAAATGATGGCCTCAATGGTTACCCCTAGCTGAATGGTGGTACAAAAAATCTCACCATACAATTACTCACATGACTCCTTTTGAATCATTCAATTCCCAAAATACCCCATCAGGTCTCTCTTATATCCCAGGGGTCTCGAAGGTTCAAGAGGTTGACAAAAATCTTACATTCTGCGAGGCTATTCTTCGTGCCTTCAAAGAAAATTTGGTCATGGATCATAATAAGATGAAGCAACAAGCATATCAAGGTCGTTTTGAATGTCATTGTTTTTAAGGGGACCGGGTATTTCTTTCAACTACAACCTTATAAGAAAAATTCACTCAAAGATCAATAATTTCATAAATTTATGCCCAAATTATATGGTACTTAACATTTCTCAAGTGTGTGGGATCGATGGCCTATCAGTTAGCTATACCCAGTCAGTCGAAGCTCCATCTTGTT
>JASDQU010587588.1:39459-60704 GCA_032191745.1 Picea mariana | reverse complement strand
GTGGCGTTTTTAATTGTCTGCGTCTTTACTATTTCTTTAATGCCTGTTTCTCTTTAATGCGTCTTTACGGTTTGGGTGTAACTGTCGGCCACCTGCCTGACAGCAGATTTGGGTTCCGCTGTAATTAAACGCAGGGATATCCCGAGTTAGTAACCGGTTGTCTTTACCAATTAGTAGAACCTTGTGAACGTTAATGTCACCGAAAATTTGAAATGATGATGTCACTGCTATATATTGACATGATTAGTTAATTGTCATATTTTGATTATTATCGTTTCTAAATTTATTAATTTATAGATTGCCATTTTTCTACTTATGATGTATATGGTTATTTTCAATTGATGTTACCTATCATTATGAGGCTATATCTATACATTGACTCCTGTAATTAATTGTTTTCGTAATTATTGGCAATATTAATATTCATAGTTTGGCATTTCCAATTATTACCCTTCTTAATTATTGTAATTTTCATTTTAATAATTATAGATTGCCATCTTAAATAGGATGTGTATTGATATTCTCAAATCGATGTTTCTATATTTATGATGTTATTTCTATAGATTGACATCTATAATAAATGGTTATCTTGAATTACTGTCATTATTAATAGTGATAGTTGTCCCTTCCCAATATTGCCCCTTTTAAGCATTGTCATGTTAATTTTTAGTAATTTTTAGATTGTCATCTTTATTATGATGTTTGGTGTTACTTCCAAATATGATGTTACTATGAGTATGATGATATTTTGCATTATCATTGAGAGTTATGATTTTAATGACATCGCATTGAGAGCTACTCATGTTGAAATTAAATGTTTTTATCTGGTAAAGGTCTTTATAATTTTGGGGTTGTAGCATATAAGAGGTATTGTAATTGTAAGATCATGGTCCGGATATGTGATATGTATGAAGGATGGTTAATAATTCATGACAATGGTATTGTAATTTTTATTGTTGTTAATAACATATATGGTGCAATAACCTTGACTTGCGTACAATAAATTACTCCGAGTTAGTAAAGTAAGGTGGTTGTTCAATTGAACAATGTTGAGCTTGGGTTTAGTTGTCAGAGTCCTTTTTTTCGTGCGCCTTCCGTAAAGGACGTAACCGTCCTTCTTGTTTCCGTTGTACTTATTAGTAATCAGGGAGTTGCTTGGTCGGTTGTGTCGGGCAGGATATAGACACCTCTTGTGGCTTAGTATATATGTCAGTGTGTGTGACTTTTCTGTGTAAAGGAATCCAGTGCTGTATCAAGAGTCTCGGGCCCTTTAAAGGCAGGGTTGCCACTCTTGCGACACACCTGACAGAGATTACCAGTTTCTGCCTGAGCAGTCGGCCAGGACCCTGTCTAATCTTCTTTCGAGAAGACATAAGACTAAACGCCCTGCTTTTCTATGCAGAAATAGTAACCCTAACACCCTGGAGTCTTCCCTCTGTGTTCTCACTGTGCACCCCCAGTATGTCTTAATGTTGTGTTGTGCGCCTTCTGCCTGTGATCGTATATTGTTGCAGTTACTCATTGTGTGCCTTCAGTTTTGCCTTGTCGTGGTTGCGTCTTGTTGGTTGTCGAGTGGCGTCATACAGTTAAGTGTGTTGCTACTTCTACACGCGTGCACACACTTTAAAGAAAAAAAAAATTGCACCTGTTACTAGAATGGTTGTCGTAACGAGGAGGACGTTACAAAATAGAGAAAAACCAGACCTGGGAACTTGTCCCAAGACCAAAAAATAAAAATGTGGTAGGGACCAAGTGGATTTTTAAAAATAAATTTAATGAAGATGGTCAAGTTATAAGAAATAAAGCAAGATTGGTGTGCAATGCGTATGCACAAGTAGAAGGGATTGACTTTAAAGAAACCTTTGCTCTAGTTGCAAGAATGGAAGTCATCAAATTATTTATGGCATACTCATGCCTTAAGAATTTTAAAGTCTATCAAATGGATGTAAAGTCTACATTTACGAATGGACACCTAAAAGAAGAAGTTTACACACAACAGACAGAAGGATTTGAACAATCAGGAAAAGAAGAACAAGTGTATAGATTGATGAATGCACTTTGTGGCCTTAAATAAGCACCCAGAGCATGGTATGTAAGACTGGATAAGTACCTGTTGTAATAAGGATTCAAAAGAGACATGTCTAACAACAATATCTATCTTAGAATGGAAAAAGACAATTTGTTAGTCACAGTGGTCTATGTGGATGACATCATATTTGGCTGCAACAATCATGAATCAAGTCATAAATTTGCTCAGGAAATGTCAAAAGAGTTTGAAATTGATTGGAGAGCTAACTTTCTTCCTTGGACTTCAAATCACTCAGTCACTGAAAGGAATGTTTATTACTCAATCCAAATCCCTGAAAGAGATACTCAAAAAGTTTGGAATGGCTGAAAGTGCACATGTTAGCACTCGAATGACAACGAGTTGCAAACTCAGCAAGGAAGATGAGTCACCTTCTGTAGATTCAAATCTCTATGGTTGACAGCTTACTATATCATCTCCCAAGGAATCACATGCGATGGTTGTCAAGATAATATTTAGATATCTTAAAGACACATCAAACTTTGGCTTATGGTATCCAAGGAATAAAGGATTTGAACTAATTTCCTACACAAAAGTTGATTGGGTTGGTAGTGTGGATGACAAAAAGAGCACTAGTGGAAATGCATTTTTCTTAGAAGAATGTGTAGTCTCATGGTCAAGTAGAAAACAATCATCAATTCCATTATCTACAGTAGAGGTCGAATATATTGCAACTATTGAATGTTGCACTCAAATCTTGTGGATGATACAAACATCGGAGGATATTAAAATTGAATGTAATCATTTGATACCTATCTATTGTGATAATACAAGTGCCATCAACATCTCCAAGAATCTAGTCATGCATGCAAAGACCAAACATCTACCCATCAATTATCATTTCTTGAGAGAACAAGTTAGTGACAAAAAGGTTAGATTGGAGTATGTTAGTTTAAAGGAGAGGATAGCATATATATTCACTAAACCCCTACCTAAAGAAGCATTTGAACATCTAAGGAAAAATTTGGGAGTAATCTCTCTACAGTAAAAGAAAAAATCAAGATGACAGGGGAGAAATGTTGACAGGGGGCGCTGTCAAAAAAAGAGGATGGAAAAAGGTTCACTGAAAAAATAAAGGGTTGTTGACAGGGGGAGCAAGAAAAAAAATGACAAGTATTGTCACTCAAAACAAAAGAAGGTTGAGCAGTAGACAATTGATGATAAACCTCATTCTGGTATCAGAAGCTTTGACATTGAAGTCAAAGGGGGAGAAAAGAATGGTAAAACAATTACTCATTGTTAAGAGAGCATTTTGTTTTACGATGTGTTGCCATCAATGCCAAAGGGGGAGATTGATGGAAATATCATGTTGGCATTGATGTCAACATGAAGACAAAAAGTACCATGGTGAAGTATGACATGAAACTGCAATGAAAGCTACAGGAATACAGAGTTACATAAATGCAGTGGACTACCAAAATACAAGGGATCACCTAATCAAGTGCTTTGAAAGAATGACACAATTTCAATTACTACACTGGTCGAGTCAAGTTGTCCAGGTGACTGTATATTTTGTTGAGGCAAGACCATGATGAACAGAACGAATACTGGCGATTTTCCCTCTTGAATACATTCTTTTGCACTATCATTTCAGAGTGTAGTCGAAGGGAAATTTGTTGATGCACAACCAAGAAATTTTGAGTCTGTCAGATCAACACAGTAGTCAATATTTCGTAGCAAGTTTTGGTAATCATTCTTGCCAAAACAAAGTTGGACGACTCTTCAAACCCAAACAATTTCCAACAGCCACCAATGGTTAGATCCAATCAAGTAGTCAATTGTTGAATAAATTGTTTTTGATGTCAAAGGTTAGTAAGTGATCAAATATATGTCAAAGGTTAATAAGTGATTAAATATAAATGTGACTTCGATATCACTTTAATAAATATAGTTTAAGCAAAAGTGGAAATGAAAGTGGATTAAATATAAATATGAATTTAATAAATAACAAAAATTGAAAAGTTAGGTGGAAGTGGAGTGTACTTTAAAAATGAGTAAATATGAAAGTGGAATAAAGAAAAAGGTAAAAGTGAAATTGGATTAAAGAAAAAGGATAAAAGTGAAAATGCACATGGTATCTGCAAACCATGGTGGCATTTACCCATGGTAAGGTAAAAAGTAAATTAAAAATTAAAAAGGGGGCAAAATGAATTATTATTTAAAAAGGTTGAGACTTTTCAAAATGAATATGACTTTTCATATAAAGAGATACATTCTTATATTGAAGAGGTGCAACTATTTAGTTGCACATGACCATTGGAAGACTATATAAACAGAAATTCTCGTTGAAAGAAGGTGTGTCTCTGAGCATGAAATCTGAAGATCAATAACATAGTAAGAGGCCAAGAAAGCAAATGAAGATATGCAGCAGAATCCAAAGAAGATTATGAAGAATTGAAGATTAAAGTACTTATCATAAAAAGGGAGGTTGGGTGGTGCTAGGGCAGGTTAGAACCTGCAAAGGAGGTTGTAGCCTTCTTCCAGTTGAAGCTAGTAAACCAAGGTGTTGCAACATCTTTTCAGTTGTAGTTGAAGAAACTTAGGAGTCGGTGCTTCCGTTTAGTCAGAGTTGGTAAAATCTAAGGGTTCGCAACCTCCTTCTAGTTGGTGTTAGTAAAATAGGGAATTGGTGTTTCCTTTTGACTTGGAGTTCATGAATTAAATGTAAATAAAAATAACAATTGTGATTATTTCCAAGTTGGGTTTTTCGAATTAAATTCTGCATACTGTATCTTTTTGTTGATCTTTTGTTTTGATTTGATAAAACTAATACTTAAGTGATTTTAAATTGTTGAAAATGGATAATATCGATTCCACCCCTAATTCCTAAACACTAGAATTCTCAATATAAACACTATATCGCATATAAACCTTATAGAACCTTAAATTTTAAGCCATATCACCCCTTACCCTTAAACCCTATATCAACCAACCCTGATCCTAATAAACTTTAACCATTATAAAAATAACCCTAAACTATATTCCATACAACCCCGAACCACTTAGGGAAAACTCTTAAAACTAATAAAATTTAAGTTCTATAAACAATAACTCATTTAATTACTTACCCCCTCTGATATTATAACACCCCTAGCCTCAATATCCCCTTATCTCTATTAACATGCATATTGATCTCTATATGACTTTAATCATTTAACTCTTAAACCTTTAACCTTATCACCCCTAACAACTAACTCTTATCAAACTTATAAACCATAACCCATATAACATTTAACACATATATTCTATAACCAATATGAAAAATAATACCTAATAGGTTACCCTATTTTTTAAGTGTTATAAAACACTTAAACCATCCAGTTTAAATATTACCCCTATGCACCATAATCCCTAACTTCTATAATCACTAACACCTTACCCTTACAACCCATAATTCTTAAATGGTATAACCCCTAGTCATTATGTCTAAATACCTAAATACTTTAAAGCCCATTAACCCTTAGAATTACTTTCACGAATAAATATTTTTCTTTATAATCGATAGCCCCTATATCT
The DNA here is from genome assembly GCA_032191745.1 of Picea mariana. Classification (NCBI taxonomy): domain Eukaryota; kingdom Viridiplantae; phylum Streptophyta; class Pinopsida; order Pinales; family Pinaceae; genus Picea; species Picea mariana. The sequence continues at coordinate 55,102 of JASDQU010587588.1, read as the reverse complement.
CCCAATCCATAACGTTTAACATCACTAACACCTACCCCTAAACCCTATAACACATAAAAACTTAGAACCTATAACCATCAATCCACATAACATGGAAAAAATAACACTTGTGGCCCTACTTTGTAACCATTAATACTTATAATCCCTATTTTTTAACCCTTGAAAACACTAACCCCTATAACCCCAACTTTAAAACATTAATTATATATACCCTAGCCAATATAACCTCAAACTTTGTAATTAACATAATAACTAACGCCTTTAAAAATCCACTCCTTACCCCTGTAATCTCTAATCCCTACAATATCAAACCCCTAACTCATAAACATTAACCCCTATAACTATTTTGATTCCTAAGCTCTTGAACCGACATAACACTTATCCATGAAGCCTTATAACAATTAATAAATATCACCTAAAACTCATAATCCATTATCCCCAAATGATTAAATCCTAACCCCCTCCCTATAAAAACAAGTCCCCATGCCCCCAATCACTATAAAAACTAATCCCTATAACCCATAACTCCATGCTTCTTTAACTTGTATTCTTCTAATCATTATTACTTAACCCCCAAAATTCCTAATTTAATTAATCATTGTAATACTTAATTATTATATACCATATTCCCTATAACACTTATAAATTGTAACACATGTGTGTTGCCTTTATATAATGTAAACCATATAACCCAAAAGTGTTGACCTATATAACTCCTAACCCTTCAAACCCCTAAACATTATAAACTTAACCCTTAACTTACCCCTTAACGGTATAAACTAACCCCTTTAAAAATCCACTCCTAATCCATGTAATTTATAATCCCTACAATATCAAACCCCTAACTCATAAACACTAACCCCTATAACTATTGTGATTCCTAAGCTCTTGAACCCACATAACAATTGTGATTCCTAAGCTCCTAAACCCACATAACACTTATCCACGAAGCCTTATAACAACTAATGAGTATCACCTAAAACTCCTCATCCATTATCCCCAATTGATTAAATCCTAACCCCCTCCCTATAAAAACATTTCCCCATGCCCCCAATCCCCAATTACTGTAAAAACTAATCCTTATAACCCATAACTCATTGCCTCTTTAACCTGTATTCTTCTAATCATTAATACTTAACCACCAAAATTCCTAATTTAATTAATCATTATAATACTCAATTATTATATACCTACTCCCTATAACACTTATGAACTTATAAACCCTAACACATGTTTGTTGCATTTATATAATGTGAACAACATAACCCAAACGTCTCCACCTCTATAACTCCTAACCCTAAACATTATAAACTTAACCCTTATCACACTTACCCATTTACCTTCTTTAATCTTAATAATTTAAATCCCTAACTAATAAACCCTACAACTTATAAACCTAGTAACCCCTACATTCATTAACCCTTAATCTCTATAACTTCTAATTTTTAAATGGTTGAGCCTTATAACCTTGACCCCTCACCTTGGTAATTATTATACTCTCTAATACTAACCCTTAATTCGTATTACTTTGAACATTTTTAACCCTTAATGCAAAAATCTTAGAAGACCTCGCAGCAAAAACCCATATCCCATAACCCTTATAGCCTATAAATTTCCTAAACCATGTAACCCATATTGGACATAAAACTAAATCCCTATTGTTAAATTATTTAAATAAAAGTACCAAGGACAAATGTTTCTCATCACCTAGGCGCCTAGGGGTGAGAAAGTGTCCAAAAGAGGTCTCTAGAAATTAATTTTATGAGAGATAAAATTAAATGTGACTTTTGGAATTTTTTGAGGGAAAATGAAAAGTCATTACTCTTCAATGTGCTCCACCAAGTCTACTTACAGACTAAGGCGCCTTCATTCATTCATTCCAAGAGTTTGAGAGAGCGAAAGCTTGGGAGAGTTGAGTTGGGAGGGAGACCACATGAGCAGATTGTGGCACGAATTCCAAGGCAGTTTCTAAACACAGAAATCGGGGCAAAGTACAGTGTAGCAGTGAGACCATATTGTATAGATTTTTTAGTATATAAATCGAGGAATAGTATAGCAACAGCAGTGAGACCGTATTGTACGTATTTTGGGGCACAAAAATCGAGGAACAATTTTGGCACTATTTTCTATGTTGAGTTTATGCAAGAAAAACGAGATAAGTGTGTGTATTAATTATTGAAGATCACTGTTGTAAATATCTCTCATTTCTTTGAATAATAAAAGACTCCCCTCTCTCACTGGTTTTCCCCTTTGTGGGTTTTTCCAAGGTCTGAATTTGTAGACCAAATCTCTGTGTTGAATTTTTTGTGTGAGATTTATTCTGGTTAAAGAGTTGTAGCAGACTTCTTGTGTCTCAGTTCTGAGCATTTAATTTCATGCTTACTAATTTGCAATAATAAATGTGCAATGTGGATTGGGTATTTAACTATGTGTCTCAGTGAGACTTGAAACCGGGCTGGAGTCTGAAAGTTTTACATGGTATCAGAGCTTGTTAGAGAAGAAGAACAGAAATATTTCAGCCATTAAAGTCAAAGATTATTCTGAGAAGAGGAGGTACTTCACCTGGTAGATTTTTTTGTTGGACTTGAATTTCAGTTGAGAGGGTCATGGCCACCGGTTTGAGGGTTGAGGACAGATTGGATGGGGTTGTTAATTTCAGCCCATGGAAGGAGAGAATCACATTGATACTACAAGAAAATGAGTTGTGGGATATTGTGGAGAACACACAAACGAGTCATGTGACTGTGCCTACAGATGCTACTCTTTTGGTAGCCTACACCAAGAAGAATATCAAGGCTAAAATAATTATCCTTGATGCCATCAAGGACCATGTCATTCCACATGTGACCGGGAAATCCAGAGAGTTTTGGCAGCTATCTTGCGATGGTGAGCAACATCAGAGAGTCTAATCCTTCCACCTTTGAGGAGGCAGTTGATCGGGAGGTTTGGAGAGATGCCATGATGGAAGAGTACAATTCCATCATGAAGAATGATGTTTGGGAGGTGGTTCCTAGACCTAAGGGGAAGTCAATGTTGACTTCCAAATGGTTGTACAAAATCAAGTATGATGTTGATATAAACAATGAGAAGTACAAGACTCAATTCGTGGCTTGGGGCTTCTCACAAGTAGAGGGAGTTGATTATGATGAGACCTTTTCTCCAGTAGCTAGATACACCTCGATCAGGACAGTGATCTCCATTGCAGCAGAGATGGGTTGGAAAATCCATCAAATGGATGTGAAGATCGCATTTATGAATGGTCTCATTGAGGAGGAGGTTTATATTGAGCATCCACATGGATTTGAGGTGCATGGGAGTGATTCTCATGTATGCATATTGAAGAAGGCCTTGTATGGGCTGAAGCAAGCTCCTAGAGCTTGGTACTCCAGGATAGACACATACTTGCAGCAGATGGGTTTCGTGAAGAGTGAGGCGGATCCCAACTTGTACTTCATTGTGGTTGGAGGTTATCGTCTCGTTCTTGTGCTATATGTGGATGATTTATTTATTACAGGGGTTGAGAGACTCATAGTTGGTTGCAAGGACAGCCTTGATTCAAAATTCGAGATGAAAAACATTGGGTTGATGCACTACTTCTTGGGGTTGGAGGTTTGGCAGGAGGATGGACATATCTTTCTAGGACAGGGTAGATATGCAGATGAGATTCCGAGGAGAATCTGGATGGAGGATTGTAGACCCATGTCCACACCTATAACAACCAACTAGAAGAAGCTACATTCTTCTGAGACAAAGTTGGTTAATCCCACATTGTATCGTCAGTTGATTGGTTTGTTGATGTATCTGGTCAACACAAGACTAGATCTTTGTTTTGTTGTTAACTCTCTTAGTCAATTTATGGTGGAGGCTCGGAGAGTACATTGGATTGCAACAAAACATGTGATCAGGTACCTTAAGGGTACGGTGGATTTTGGCCTGAACTATGAGAGAGGGGATGGAGTTCAGTTGATTGGATATTCATATTCAGATTGGGCAGGATGTGTCAATGGCAGGAAGAGTACCTCAGGTTGTTGCTTTAGATTGGGCTCAGCAGTGGTGTCTTGGTTCAGTTAGAAGCAAAAGTCAATGGTTTTGAGTTCTGCTAAGGCTGAGTACATGGCAGCCAGTCAGGATAGTTGTGAGGCCATTTGGCTTCGCAAGTTGCTAGTTGGATTATTTGGTGTGGAGATGAGACCACGATGATCTACTGTGACAATCAGAGTTGCATTAAACTCTCTGAGAATCAACTTTTCCATGACAGGTCTAAACACATTGAGATTAGATATCACTTCATCTGGGACCATGTTCAAAGAGGAGCAGTTGAGCTACAGTATGTTTCCACCGATGAGCAGATGGTGGACATCCTCACAAAAGATTTGGGGAAAGGAAAGTTTGTGCCTTTCAGAGATAAGATTGGGGTGGTGAGGAACACTTTCCTCGGTAAGAGGGAGTAATAAATTAATTAAATAAAAGTACCAAGGACAAGTGTTTCTCATCACCTAGGCGCCTAGGGGTGAGAAAGTGTCCAAAAGAGGTCTCTAGAAATTAATTGTATGAGAGATAAAATTAAATGTGACTTTTGGAATTTTGTGAGGGAAAATGAAAAGTCGTGACTCTTCAGTTTCCTCCACCAAGTCTAATTAGAGACTAAGGCGCCCTCATTCATTCATTCCAAGAGTTTGAGAGAGAAAGAGCTTGAGAGAGTCGACAATATTTACTATGTTATTCCTTTCGTTCCACATCAGTCTATCTCTTACCAGTTGAACCCTTTTGTTAGTCGACAATAAGAGGCATGTCAGATCTCCTTTCCAGCCGACAATAAAGGGATAGGGTATCCACACAAGCATCAAGTCGGTGATTATTCGTAGAGCCAAAAAACAAAATGATGGTCTGTTGTATCCTTCCTTGCTTGGTCGAGCGTATCTTGCAGGCGACACAGTCGAGGCAAGGGTTTGATTAGGTGAATCGACGGGAGAGGTGTATCTACAATCGATGTACAGTCGAAAATAAAGTTTGGTTGAGTTGAGAAGAACTTCCCTTTGATGGATGGTCGAGTCTTCTTCCTCCAGTGGAGACAGTCGACCCTAGTACTGCCACTATAAGAAGAGTCTGGTCGAGTCGAACAAGAAGGATTTGGATGGAACACTTAATTGATCCAGATGTGAATGCAAGTTTATTGAAATGAGTGCATCCACAAATGAAATTCTTGTTGGATTGACTCAATCGCACATATCTCGGTCTTGTCACAATTGTCAGAACCTCCACGTGTAGATTTGAAACCCAGATTACCAAGAAGACAAGAAACTAGATTAAGCATGTATTCAGAGCATAGGCCAGTAACCATCAATCTTCAATGCTAAGTAGAAAAGGCTCACCCAACCCGTAAATGATAAAACGTGAAAATAATAAGAAAACACGACAAAAAAATTAGGGTATCATGCCCATCTTTGATTCCGTTGTTCACCAAGAAGGAATGACACGCTCAATCCATACCACTGTGTCACCTCATTCTTGTTCTCTACGAACTCGAGATCACAAACCCAACAACTCTGATACCATGTTGGGATAGGTAAATAACTGCAGAGGAGAATAGAGGATCCAAGAGCAGCGGTGGTGTCTAAAGACACCGTTGCACTAAACCAACGGATAAATCTTATGTTATTGTATTTACTATGTTATTCCTTTCATTCCACTGATAAATCCGGATTAATGGTATCAGAGTGGCTTGCTTTTCATTTATTTTCTTTGTGCATGTCCCCGACAAGATCTAGTTACAAGAAGTTGGGACTCGAACCAATCGAGCCTTTGAAAGATCGACCACGTCGAGCCCGACAACAATCCATGGGGGAAGAGAAGAAAGATGATGGAGTAGGAGATCCTTTTAAAAATTTTCTCGAGGAATCCCTTGGATGACAAAGGAACGGAATAATGGACAACTTTGCACAGATCCTTCGACAACTGCCCACAGGAGATGAATCTTCATCAAACGACCATGCAACCCCCTTCAAGATACAAGTAAATTTTGATATTCCATTATTTGAAGGACTGATAGATGCGAATGTTCTAGATAAATGGTTGAATATGCTCGAAGGCTATTTCTCAGTCCACAATTTTTCTGACAGGGAACCGATTACTTTTGCAGTCCTTAAGGTTGTCCCCCATGTTAAGGATTGGTTGGATACTTACTATGAATAAAGGGCCATAGAGGAATATGAAATATTTGCGGTCACCCCCACATGGTATTCCTTCAGGGATTCTATTAAAGAACAATACTACCATGTTGGAATCTACGAGGACCAGTACACAAGATGGACCATGTTGCGTTAGGAAAGGTACCAAACAATACTAGATTTCACCAATATTTTCCATACCCTGCACACCAAATTGGGTATCAAAGAATCTGAATGACATTTGGTGCTCAAATATCTTGACTTTCTATATAGATACATTCAAACAGAAATGGATTTTCTGGACATCGCATCATTAAGTGCGGCTTATATATATGTTGTCAAGATCGAGCATAAATTTAAGCAGAAGAGGTGAGAGTTTGGATCTGCAAACTCCTCACAGCCGAAGCAGGGGAAAAGCATCCCCAACCCACAAAACAAGGGACAAAGCAAAGATGGTTGCTCTCAGGACAACCAATCCAAGCCGCAACCCAAGAAGCGTAATGAGAAGTTGAAGAAGGACACATGAAAATCGTGTGAATACCATAAAATCCCTTAGCACAACACCGAAGAATGTCACTCCAAGTAGTCACTAGTGGCCAAGTCGAAATCTTCAGAGTCAAAGGTAGATTTTGACTCCGAATCAAATTTAGAAAGTGGGAAGCGGATCATCGATGTCAAACCCAGAGACCACATGAGTAGATTGTGGCACAAATTCCAAGGCAGTTTCTGAGCACAGAAATCGAGGAAAAGTATAGTGCAGTAGTGAGACCATATTGTACAGATTTCTGAGTATAAAAATCGAGGCAAAGTATAGCAGTAGCAGTGAGACTGTATTTTATGGATTTCTGGGCACAGAAATCGAGAAGCAATTTTGGCACTATTTTCCATGTTGAGTTTATGCACGAAAAATGAGATAAGTGTGTGTATTAATTATTGAAGATGATTGTTGTAAATATCTCTCATTTCTCTGAATAATAAAAGCCTCCCCTCTCACTGGTTTTCCCCTTTATGGGTTTTTCTAGGGTCTGAATTTGTATACCAAATCTTTGTGTTGAATTTTTTTTATGTTATTTATTTCTGGTTAAAGTGTTGTAACGGACTTCTTGTGTTTCGGTTCTGAGCATTTAATTTCATGCTTACTAATTTGCAGTAATAAATGTGCAATGTGGGTTGGGCATTTAACTATGTGTCTCAGTGAGACTTGAAACCAGGTTGGGGTTTGAAAGTTTTACACTTATATCATATAAAACGCAAATCTAGTAAACTCCAATATTTATCCCTTCTAAATTATATCCCTTAAAAAAATTAATTATTCTCACTCCTAACTATTAAGGCTTATAACCCATAATACTATAACATTTCTATTTGCATCAACCCTAACCCCTATAAACCTCAACCCTAACTTAATCCTTCTAATCCTTAATCCATAGAACCTATAAATAATAACCCTTATTTCCCCTAACCCATAGGCCATAATTGATTTCATTAATGATACCTATAATTGCTAACCCTTATCAACACTAACATTTAATATATCACATGTAACCCCTATAAAAACTTATTAAAGTCTAACCCTTAAACATAAATGTCTTAACCCAAATAATACATAATAATGAACCATGATAACTCTTTAAGCCTATAACCTATAACCTTTAATACCTAATCTGTTTAACTAGTTAACCCTTATAACCTCAAAATCCTATAATCAATAACATTTAACATATATATCCCTAACCCCTAACACTAGTAATCCATATAATACTTAACCACTATGAATCCTATCACCATGGTTCCTCAACACTTTTTTTCTTAGAAAAAAATCGGTATATTTTCTATTTCATATGAAATCAAAATATACATCAACATATCATTTGTTGAGTACTATATCCAACCAAACTGGCCCTTTCCACTTCCACGTCTCTTCCAAAGCTAACTAGTCAGATAAAATGGAACCTGCAGCCCAAAAAACACAATCACATATTACACCGACAAATCAAACTCTTGCAAAAAAAAGATTCGACACACCAAACTTTACAGGATTAACAAAAATAACCACTAGATACAAAACCCAACCCAAACTATTGCAAAATCACAATCTGGAACAGACAAAGGAGGATCAAATAGTTGTTGATGAGCCTCTGAAACTAGCTCCTCCCCATGGAATTCCCTACTTAATAAAACACCTTCAATCATCCCAAGTTCTTCCTTTAAAAGAAAATATGTTTTCCGATTAAAAACATGATATGTATGATTGATCGAAATTAAAGCAAAAGACTCATGTAGCTCACGAATCAGATGTCGCCATGGAGAAAAAACTGTGCATTATAAATTTTCCACACCATTAAACCAATCTACCACCACTTTGGAGTCACCAACCACCTGGAGTTGATCGATATACTTAAGATTGGAAAAGGTCAAGAATGTCCAAAATGCTAAAAGCTCAACCATGGTGTTTTTCCTTTGATTAGCACCTAATTTCAAATGAAAGTAATGTTCAGCTGATAAGTGGAGGACTATACCACTGTCACATCAACTTGGGACCCCCAAGTGGAGGACTATACCACTGCCACATCAACTTGGGATCCCCTCACAAGTTCCGTCAAAAAAACTCCAAGCCTTTGAAGAATAAAAAATAGGGGCACATCTAGGTCTTTGTTTCTTTGAAAGCTACACAAATCTTGTGCACCACAAGTCCAAGACTCCCAACAAACCCTTCAAATAAAACTCGATTCTTGGGCAACCAAACTCCCAAAAAACCATAACATGGTAGTGTTGTGAATGAACTTAAGTTCGGATTTCAAAACCAATGCCACAAAAATTACTCAAGATTGGAATGGGACCAAGTTCCAACACAGTTCATACTTAGGAAGATATCTTACCAAACCTATGAAATGAAAGAACAAGAAACAAGAAAGCGATCAACTGATTCTTCATCCATCCAGCACAAAGAACACTTATTCGGCCCTTGCCAATCTCGCTTCTGACAATTGTCCTCGGTTAAAATTCGGTTGCCATATCCAACCAAGCAAATATTCGAGTTTCCAAAGGACATTGCATATCCAAAACATATACCACCACCACTTAAAGGCATCCCCTTCCAAATTAATTGAGAGAGCTTCACACACCCGCTTAACTAACAAAACTCCATTGATCTTTTTCCAAGACCACACCAAATCATCATCTTCATCACGCAACTTTATTGCATTATGTGAAAAGAGATTGGTATAAGCCCTTCATTCATCCACCAACAATGATTTAAACCTGAATCATCTAGGTGAAAACTAGCGTTGGGCCCACACGTCATGATCTCCTTGTAAACTGACATCTACAATGACCATCAAACATGATCATTTAGAATCCTCCTTAAATCCTCAAATACCCTATAATTATCACCAGCTCCAACCCACATATCTTCACCTAATTTTTTTTTTTATGTCTGGCGGAATCAGCAACTAGTTGGGCACGTGCTCGCGTTACACATGGCCGTGTTATCCAACTACTACCACTATAACCTCCAGGTGTGCCCATGATGCCCCTTATGCGGCACACATTGTAAGTCGAGCGGAGTTGAACTCGAAACCTCATGGAACTTCATTTTCACGGCACTTGCCAATTGAGCTACCCCCCCGGGGGCATATCTTCACCTAATTTAATTTGATACCTACTACCTATCTTCCAAACAACCCAACAACCAATAAAAAGAAAGGTGCTAACAAAACCTTTCCAGACATTTGAGGCCCCTCTGATTGACTTAGGATCCACTCAGATCCATTGTTCCATTCTCTGAGATTTGAAATATTTTTGGAGTATTATTTTACCCCACAACCCTTTATTCAACAATAATCACCATAAGCTCTTAAATGTCAATGCACGACCAAATAGGAAGACATTCTTTATCCCCCAGCCTCCATCCTTCTTTGGATTTGCTAGAGTATTCCATTTGACTAATGGAATATTATCCTTTGATTTCTTACCAAACCACAAAAAATAGACGCTACTTCTCCTTATTTTCCTAGAATACTCTTTGGAACATGGGCAAGATAGAGCCAATAGACTGCAATGCTCTCCAAGACTGATTTTAGTAGCACAACTCTGCCTTCAATCGATAGCCAACAATGACACCAAAAGTTAATCCTCGACTCCACCTTTTTTCAAAACCACATCCAATCCACCACCTTATAATCATTAGGTTTCAAAAAATAACCTAAAAAATTCAAACCACCAACTATGGGTCCTATTCTGAAGGCAAACAATTGACAAATCTGAGTTTCCACTTCCATCAAAACATCATGGCATAACATTATTGATTTATTGATGCTTATTTCCATACCTATAGATAAACAAAAGATGTTTAAAATTGAATTGAATGTTTTCCATTATCCTTCGATTTCTTACCAAACCACAAAAAATAGACGCTACTTCTCCTTATTTTCCTAGAATACTCTTTGGAACATGGGCAAGATAGAGCCAATAGACTGCAATGCTCTCCAAGACTGATTTTAGTAACACAACTCTACCTTCGATCGATAGCCAACAATGACACCAAAAGTTAATCCTCGACTCCACCTTTTTTCAAAACCACATCCAATCCACCACCTTATAATCATTAGGTTTCAAAAAATAACCTAAAAAATTCAAACCACCAACTATGGGTCCTATTCTGAAGGCAAACAATTGACAAATCTGAGTTTCCACTTCCATCAAAACATCATGGCATAACATTATTTATTTATTGATGCTTATTCCCATACCTATAGATAAACAAAAGATGTTTAAAATTGAATTGAATGTTCTCCATTCTCTCATTGATCCCTCATTGAATAGTAGGATGTCATCAAAAAAATGTAAGTGAGTAATCTTAACATGATCTACTACAGAAAATCCTTTTATGGAACCCTCCTCTTTTGCTTCATGAATAAACATGCTTAAGCCTTTCGCAACTAGCAAGAATAGAAACGGAGACGAGCACCATTGCCTAAGGCCAAAGAAATTTTTTAAAAGTTTGAAGTTGATCCATTGATGAGCACAACAAAATTTGTTGATGAGATGCACTTCATAATCTAATTCACCACTTCCAAACCCAACCCAATCTGCAGAAGAACCACCCAGAGAAATGTCCAATTGACTTTGTCATATTCTTTGACCAGGTCCAATTCATGACAGTTGCCAAGATATTTTTTTATTTAATTGAGTGGAGCCCCTCCTAATCTCCACTTATGGTATCCAGGATCCGGCGATTTAAGAGAAATCCAAACTGCGCATTGGAAATGAAAGAGTGGCTAGGATCTTAGCAATTTCCTTGTACAACAAATTACATAAAGACCGGAGACCGAAGCCCCAATTTGTTCACTTAAATCTTGATTAAAAAAATAGGGAAACAACCTTGCAATCTGCGTCTGTTGGACGATGTGACTTTCTTCCAGTTCCTTGAAAAGGACTTCAAAATGAGTCACCCCTACTCTTGAGAGGTCTCTAACAGTTATGAGCTTGACACAGTTAGGCTCATCCAGCTCCCATATTGAATTGTTAGTTTTCTTGAATGCAAGGATGATTTTAAGGATGGAAATTTATTTTAAAATGTAGAAACTTTGGCGAATCTTACTAATCCTTCATATGCCAACCATAAATGATTGGCGATATTTTTGTAAAAATATTCAAATTTCTAAGGATTTTATATAGTTTTTATAAAATTTTGGCAATTTTTAAGGTAAAATAACTTTATCCTGTAGAATTTGGGCAAATCATTTTTAAAATAGCGAATCACGGTTTTGGAAAAACCATGGAAAATTAGCCCATGTGCAAAATTTGACCCCTAAAATCATCCCTGCTTGAATGCTGCAAATTTATGAAAAAAAAGTTGTATTGTCATCCCCTTCAACCAACTAGATGGCCCAGATTTTCAGACATGTCATTTCATCAATTGCCAACAGTCGAGCTTTTATAATCTTTTATATCCTTCATCTCTACCTATTCTTCCTCTAAGAGTACCCCAACTCCATTTTAGGAGAAGAGATTACATAATTTCTCTTCAATTAGCAGAAGCTCAACCTAACAGGTTGCTCTTTGTTTATTAACCCAATAAACCACCAATCTCTTTACCTTCTTTAAACTTGCCACAAACTGCGTTGAAGTAGACTCTGAAGAATTTGGATCAAAGAAATGTCAAATCTCCAATGTTAATTGTCAGAAAGCCTCATCTTGTAGCCAGACATGATTGAACTTGAAGGGGCTCGAAGGCTTCTCAACTTCATTCTTGATCTAAAGAAAAATTGGCCTATGATTAGATTAAGCATCCACCCCAATCCACGATCTATGGCAATCAAAATTCTCCAGCAAACCCTCTACAACTAAAAATATGTCCAATCGTTAAGAGACCACGACCGAACCACTCCTACCATTTCTCCAAGTCGGCTCCAAAGGATTCGACTCTACATCCACCATTCTTGAACCTCCAAACAAATTACAAAAGTAATGAGCCAAAGTATATTGATGTGTTGATTCCCCCCATACCTCTCTCCCCAAGAGGGTCAAGTTCAGATCTCCACCAAGGATTAAGAAGTGGTCTTTTAACAAACCTTGCCCATACTAGGAATCCTAGAAAAATTTTCACTATGAATATGGCCCATAACAATTGACAATCTTGATAAAGCTACCCAGATCGTAGGCTTCCCCTCTCAAGATAATGTTTGCATCATACACACTAGAATTCAGAGCATAAAAAGAATAATTACAAGTTGTTACCAATCCCCTAGATTGTCCAACTACATCACGAGCACAAAAGTTCCAATTAGGAAGAATAGCCTATAAGCATTCAATGGATTTGGCCCCAAAAACCATGGTTTCTTGCAACAAAACAACATCATGATGATGCATGAAAATCATCCTTCAAAGGGAAATTCTTTTTGAAGCACCACCAACCCCCGCACATTAAATGACATATTTTTCATGAGTTAACCATGGCCACATACTTCTCTTCTATAAGTTCCCTAGTAATGGTTTGTTGTTTTTCAAGAATAACCTCCTTTGTAGTTTTCAAGAGAAAGGATTTGCACATCAGATGACCAGTGGAAACCACGGATGGAGTCAGTCCTCCTTCAACAGAACTAGATTCTCTACCCCCCCCCCTTATTTTAAGTGAGTGAAGATGGTATCATAGAGAAGAAGGTTGGGATTCTGGGCTTGAAAGGGAAGGAAAAATTGTAGACTTCGATGGAACAAGGTCCCCACCAACATTGAAAATGAACTGTAATTTATCCAGGTCTGAAACTGCCCCCCACCACCACCACCACCACCACCACCACATCAAGAGAATTCTCCTTAGGGGCCAATTGAGATAGAACGTGAGAAAATTTATTGGACCAAGAAATAGTGGCTAACCCCTTGGAATTTGAGCGGAAAATGTTGGCATGTTTACAGGCAGAGTGTGCTTGTGATTGATGGCAAGAACAACAGCGATGTTGGCATGTTTAAAGGCAGAGTGTGCATGACAAGAACAACAACGAAGACTCAGAAGAGAAAGCTCGAGAAGCTTAGGAGGAATAGTGAAGAGTTGCACGCAAAGTGCAAGTGTGGGCCAAGGTTGAGAGAAAATTTTTCCAAAACTCAGGAGAGATAGCATTCTGAGACGCACCGACGAGATCCCATACATCAAGGCTCACAGAAGGATCAAAGGTTGCAGAACCTTTGACACTTAGAAATTCTTCCAAGTCGGGAGGATGCATAAGCTCAGGAGGAGGAGCGACAGTGGTCGTTGGATCACCAATCCCGAAAACTCGATGTCCATTAGATCAGAGTCCAATGACCAGAGGAAGCGCAGAGGAGGAGTACAAATCCGATCCGTAAGATCTGAGCGCAAGGACCGACTGTCGTTGGATCCAGAAGAACATGCATGACCTTTAAAGTGCGAGGTGAAGCGAGCTTACAAAGTCCTGAAAGCAGCAAGGATCATCCATCGTCGAGGAGGATACGTTGCAGCAGATGTGTAGCATCGCAGAATCATGAATCGAAAGAATGGAGGTGAGTAGTCCTCCAAGTTCACGAAATGCGAAATCCCGAAACGATCTGGGCCGTCAGATCACAGATGATCATGGACCGTTGATTTGGCACCCGTGTATATCAGGAAATCGGGAATCGAGAGAATAGACCTGAGCCATCCTCCAACTCCGCGAAATGCGAAATCGCGATAAGATCTGGACCATTGGATCGAGGATTGATCTAGACCATTGGATCGAGGAATGTCGTGGGTCATTGGATGCAAAGGACACGTGGTGAGAGACCAACATTTCGCTCACTGAAAAGTCAAAGAAAGGAGGTGTTGTAACCTTTGAAAACGCGAAATGCAAAACCGCGACTTAATCTGAGCCATCGATCAAAGAGAGAGCGTGGACCGTTGATCTAGAATATTTCATAGTTTCGCGAGTTGGGAGTTTCAAGGAAATTCACAGCAAGAAATCACGATATGCAAAATCGCAAAGCACCTTTTTGCTTGGCCCCTGGTCACAGCTGGAGGTCACATCGTCGAGGGATTAAGGGAAGAGCTAGCACTTCGCTAGGCTCCACATCAGAGATTGTGAAATTGCGAAATGTCTTTTTGAATAGGGTTGTGGTCACAGCCAGTGGTCACATCAGCGGAAGATTGGGGAAGGAGCTAGCAACACTAGGCTCCATTTCGGAGTTTCGTGAGTTGGGAAGATCGAGGCGTAGCACATAGACTAGAAATAAGACGCAGAGCATAAAGCACAACAGAAGCAATAAATAGAGATGCATATCTGAGACAGTAAAAGAAAGTCGAGGTGTGCATGCAGAGACAGAGTAGAAGATCAGAAAGCTCAAGAAGATGCAAGCAGAGAGACATTGATGCAAGCAGAGCAGAGCGGTGTAGCAAAACAGTGAAGTGACTGGTAAGCCATTGATAAACATTGTCTCATTGTAATAGATTACAACAAGCAAGGATTTATATTTCAGGGTGGTAGGGAGATGCTAGGGAGGATTGTTTTCCTCTAAGTTTCAAGTGGGTGCTTGAACACAGGGAGTTGTAGCTTCCATCTGATTGCAGCCAGAAAAACCAGGGTGGCAGGGCGTTGCAAGGGAGAACTATTGTTTTTTGTTATGCAGGTTGGTGCCTATGTAACTGGAAGTTGGTGCTTCCACCCAGTTGGTGTTGGAACACTTAGGGAGTTGGTGCTTCCTTCTAGTGGGTGCTAGAGAAACCAGAGAGTTGGTGCTCTCAGCAAGTTGCAGCTTGCAAAATAGAGGTGGTAGCCTCACAGGGAGTTGGTGCTCAAATGATAATGTACATAAAATAAAGATTACTTATCATATCAAGAAAAAGAGGTTTTTCCCTTTATGGTTTTCCTCGGGAAATATCTGTCTCTGTATATTTCATGTGTGTGGTTGATGTTGAATATTTTGTTGCTTACTTCCCTGCATTATTGTGATTGTCATTGAGTGTTCTATAAACAGTTTGAAATGGGCAT
>JASDQU010587588.1:19365-30753 GCA_032191745.1 Picea mariana | reverse complement strand
ATGTCTCTATATATTTCATGTGTGTGGTTGATGCTGAATATTTTGTTGCTTACTTCCCTGCATTATTGTGATTTTCATTTAGTGTTATGTAAAGAGTTTGAAATGGGCATAATTGTTTAAGCACAGTAACAACTGATTCACCCCCCCCCTCTCAGTTGTCCAACAGAAAATTGGGGACATACCTTGTACTATCGTAGCGAGAATCTCCAACAAAGAAGTCTGGCATCCAATGGAGCGAATATGACCATTCAATGTACCATGGGTTTTCATCTAATCCCTATTATGTATCTTCGACTCAACCAATGACTCCTTTGTGTGCACCCCCAAAACCATAACACTTGGCAAAGGATTCACTTATGCAGGACTCGGACAAAAATGCCTCCTCAAGTTTGATGGACCCCCTGGACAACATCTCCTCAAATGAACAATCTCCCTAAATGAAGGGAATTTTCCAATAGTCCAATTTCCGGATGAAGGTCTGTAACTTCCACGCGACTTTCAGATATAGCAAAAGGCCCTTACTAAGGTCCATCTCCACTAACACTCAAGCTACACATTTGTCTTCATCATCAAGACTCTCCACATCAAAAGAGACAAACTTACCTAGCAAGTGCGTTTTCGATTCAAAGACAAAAGATGTCCAAAGTTCCAAAGGAAAACCTAAGAGTAGTACCCAAATATATTGGATAATAAAGGGTTCAGAACTCGGATCAAAATTCAGATACCATATCTTAAGGACCAAGCTCGATGAGCCCTAAAGCCATGTCCATCTCAGAATTAATTCTAGGTCCTATTCTAATATGAACTCAAAACACAGCCAACCCTTTACTAATAAGTGAAAACGCGCCATATAACCCAAAAGATCCCTCCATTCAGTCTCCATCCATTTTGATAAGGGATATTTTGAAACCACTATATTCATAAAATGCCCTACCAAGGCCTGAGCAAAGAAGACCTCGATATAATCCATATTGATGTCTAACCCAAGCACTAGATTGGATTTCTCTGTCTGAGCCTTCACACACTTCTAGATATGGTGAAACTTGGCACCATCGGATTTATGGGCCTTGTTTAGAGAGACTTCGGGAGTTAATGCGAAACTAGATAGGCCCTAAGACTTATGAGCAGGCACAAGATCAATCTGAAGGCCAACATAGCACCGACCCTTTCACGCTACACCAAGTGTCTTGTTTGTATCCACCGAAGGACCAAAAGACTCTCGGCATACCTCCACATAATAATCTTTGGTGCATCATAATACCTCTCAGTACTCCTTGTTAGAATGGAAGATCAATAGGGAATCCCACGCTTCATTCTCACCAAAATCCAATAGCTCCTCATCCATACCTACCAGCGTATTCCATATCCGATCTCCTGAAAAAGACAGTAGAAACTATGTGTGTAGCAGAAACCCTAGTTGCATCTTCCTCGACCCATTATAATATCAATTGATCCTTAAACCTTATAACTCATATCCTCGAGAATTTCCAACCCATATATCTCCTAATACAAAACAATAATATCTCCTTATCTTCAACCTTTATAATGTATTTTAAACCTGACAACCCCTAACCACTTTAATCCCCAACCAATATAACTTCTATCACTTAAAAACCACACTACATAACCGTTTAACTCCTAATTCCTATAACTTTAACCCATGATTGTCACTATAAATTCCAAAACCTTTATTAGTGAACTAATATAATACTTAAAACTTAATCCTTCTAAACCCTATAACACTTATAATAATAAAAAAACGCCAAACCCTATAAACCTCCATCCATATAATCCATAATCCCTAATATGTATAATCCATAATATCTAACCATTATAAACCATATCAATTAAGCATTATAACTTACAACCCCTAATCACTATAACCCCAACATCTCTTAAATATATAGCCCATATCATCCCTAACCCTTATCTGCAATAATCATTATAAATCATAATTGTTATAACCCTAACCCTTATCACCTAATCCATATAGACAATAAACCCCAACCCCTAACACTTATAAACCATAACCTATGTAGCCCCTTACCCTTATCCTATTTACCCATTAATTGTTAAGCCCCTAACCTCAAACCCATATATCCCCTACTACCATTATTCCTTATAAATTGTGCTACCCTAACCCCCTGCCACCTTTTCCCATAATTGATCAACTCTAACTTGTATACTTTTTAATACATATAACCCTTATCCCCTTTGTAAATTTTAATGACAAAAATCAGCAAGCTAATATTATGCCATACACTTAGCAGCCTAGAGATAATTGTCTTGCATGAACTCTGATATGTTTAAAACCCACATTCAGAAATTTCCAAAAGCAGAAGTACACATTGCTAAGTAATTATGCAATGGAAATAAACAGAATGAACAACATTAAATCACCCATGAATAACTCAGAAATTTAGGCAAATGCCAGGGAAAACCCCAATGTGGGGAAACCCAAAGAGAAAGAGAGAGCTTCTATTAGTTTTAGGAAAGATTTATCAGATGCCACAATACATTTCCAGCCAAGAGAAAAACCACTTACAGCACAAAAACAATGCCCCACAAATCTTCCTTGAAATGCATGCCACAGTCTGTACTGTTGTATGGATTTGCTAAAAACAGCACCTCGAGAAATGTGCCAAACACAGGGTGTTGTACCTTGTTGTTCGTAGAGACGACCTCCAAAAAACTCAAAAAAATTGCCTTGAAAATCGTGCCACCTCTTGCCTCGATTTATGTGCCAATGTTTGTTGTGTACAGCCTATACGGATCAGTACAATATGGCATGTCCCAACAAATAACTCAGCCGCAATTCAAAACAAAAAATGTCTCCTTGGGATTTACGCCCAAGTTCCCTTGGAAAATGTGTCAACTCTTGCTACTCACTTTCCTCTCCAAACTCTCCTCAGAAATCTCTCTTCCTCTTTTTCTCAATGTGTGTTGCACACTACCCAATGCATTCTTTTATAAATCTGAAAATGACCTTTTCCCTCCAAAGTGTCTTTTCACCTTCCCCCACCCTAAATCCAAAGGCTAAGATCTAATCTTGCCTTTTGCAAGATGAAGGGTCATGATTCATTCCCTCCAAAATGAATCACTTAAAATATTAAAGTACATTTCAATTTATTACATAAGTGCACTTTATGAAATAAAGTCACTTTAAAATTAGAAGGTACACTTTATTAAAATGTCACTTTAATAAAAGAACCACTTTACAACTTTATAAAAACCCATTACAAAGTTAAGTGCCTGGTAGTGTCAACATAAGCTTACATCCGCATACAAGACAAAACATGCGGAGTACCTCCCGAACTAAAAAGCTAACACCCTTATCCCATATAACAGGCAACCTCTCCAAACATTAACTCCAACAAACATAACAAATACAACCCAAATCTCATTTCATTCATTCCCTACACAAGCTTATTCCCAGTCTAAGTATAGTCATGGTCATCCTTAGTGATTGATTCTTAGCCTAGCATGCCAATTTAATTGGGTTTTTACACTAGAATGCATCCATCACCAAAATCTCCTTGCATAAGGCGAGACCATTTGGTTATACAAGTTAATCCTAGCCTTAACTTACCTCTCCTACTCATGTAAGGTTGGTTATCACATCTCCTACTCATCTAGATTTGGTTATCCCAATGTAAGTAGAACCTATTGTTTGTTGGAACAGTGGGTTCCTTGGTAAGCCTCACCTTGTCAGATTAAGGGAGTTGAACAATTCTTTGGGTTGACCACTGACTAAATCTAGGTGATTGTGTCCACATTCAGATTCTAGATCCACTTTTCATGGATAGGTACAACCGATGCAATCTATGGTTGTTTGGTTTGGTCAATAACCAAACCTATTTATAGATGGTCCCTCTGATCGATCTATTATCATCGGATCATGAAGATCCATTGTGGTTTAGTGCAACGGTGTCTTTAGATCACCGACTTGATGCTTGTGTGGATACCCTAGCCCTTTATTGTCGGCTGGAAAGGAGATCTGACATGCCTCTTATTGTCAACTAACAAAAGGGTTCAACTGGTAAGAGATAGACTGATATGGCTCGACAAGAGACTCAATTTTTCTTGCACTTGACTAAAAAAGGGTCTGACTCAACTAAAGATACGTCGACTGAAGGAAATTCGACAGACTGACCAGTGATCCAACCAAGCAATCAAGTTGACGGACCAGTGGCTAGATTGATCCGACCAAAACATATCCGACCAGCGATCAAACTAAACAACCAAGTGGTGCAGTCTCGCTCCTTTGCTAAATGATCAATTGATTGTGCATTCGGGTTAGTTCATTATTGCAAGGTTGAAAATCAACTTGCTCTTGTGATCAGTTTACTCATTGAGGTCGACATGTTCATTGTGATCGGCCCACTCTTTTTTTCCTTCTTTGAACCATTGTTCACAATTTCTGATATAGTTTGAATTGATGGGTATGCTTTCTTGAATATTTTTTGGTCCGCTCAAGATCTCTAGCATATAGTCGATCGACCCTTATCAAATACCCTTGTTATTACTATTTTTGACTAACTTAGTCAACTGGTGATATTGTAGCACGAGAATTCTTTTATTTTTCGCTCGATTGCTTTGCACACTCACTGTTAAATTAAAGGCAGCTATATTATTGTGTTTTGTTGTTGATAAACAGTGTTACTTTTCCAGGATACTCCTCTTTAATTTCAATTGTTGACTTGTTGCACTGTGAAAGTGTTAGATTTTCATTAGTTTCGTTAACATTAGATTTACTATAGCATTTTTATCTTCTTTTAACATTCAATAATCATATACTAAAATATATAAGCAGCATAGAAACAAGCACAAGAAGACACAAAGATTTATCTTGGGAAAACCCCAAACTCGAGGAAAAACCCTTAGGCTACATTTGTACTTCTTATGCTTGGAGCCTTATGGAATATTGGAGGTATAACATCTTGTTTATGTGAGGCTCCATGTTCATATGTTTTCATATGTTGATTTTTGTTGTAGGAAACCCTTGTAATTTGTTAAGAAGGCCTTGTAATGAACCATGTGTCATTTGGATAATGTAATGTGAGGATAAAATCCCTCTTACTTTTATTGTTGTCATGTTAAGCTTACACCTAACAAACCTAGTTGTTGTTAGCATGAGATGGCATCCCCTTAATAACAATATCTTAGAATAGCACCCCTAACTTTCCAAGGTTTTATTTTCTGCGATAATTCAGCAAGTTAAGCCTTATTTGTGGCATGCATGGAAGCTCTTTATTGCCTTACAACTTCAATGCATTCACCCCCTTAGATCCATACATCCTTGACTCCATTTTTCCTAAGATTTGACTAGGCGTTGATCTTGGGCTTTTCCATAATCTTTTGAATTCTCACACCATTCATTCTTACACCTATGCTACAACCATTCATTTTGCTTGGGCTTACTCTTCAATAAATCACCTTGTGCCTCCACTCTATAGCCTTAGAAATCCTATCCTTAGGGAAGCCCCCCTTGAATTGGATAAGAGCCAACCAAAAATAAGATGAAGAGTTACTGGCTCCTTGATGCTTGGGACTTTACATCATATGGGGTGATAGATTTCGTTGTAAAAGGCCTGACAATGGGTAGCCTTCCTAAGTTGCACAAAACTGGCTCCTTGATGCTTGGGACTTTACATCATATGGGGTGATAGATTTTGTTGTAAAAGGCCCAAAAATATAAGTGTCAATGAAAGACCTCTTCTTTAACTTCTAATTGTAAATTGAACCTTACCCATACAAACATTTTGAGGTACATGCTTGATTTTATTATTCTTCGGGAAACAAAACTAAATTTTATCGAGTTTAAAAGAGTAAAGGAGAAAGTTTAGATAGGTTGTAATCTTAAGAGCACTAGAGTGGTTGCACAGTCCAGAGGGGTCGCATTCTCTAAAACATAAACACCCTCTAAATGGAAGATACAATTTAACCACTTTCGATTAGGACTACTTTCAAATTAGTACTATCCAACAACAGAATAACCAATAACGATGTCTAGGCTCCCAACTCTTGGAGCTAGAAATATTTTTTGGACCTCTTTAATAAAAGAGAAATCAACACATTCCAATCAAACTGAGGACATATATCCTTAACCTTAGCCTTGAGGTGGATAGTAGAAGGTTCTATAAGAAAAAAAAAGTTTCCAAACCAATGTTTGAGAAACCAACTATTTAAAAAGAAAGATAATGTTCACGAGGAAGAGATGCCTAATATTGCCTTTCAAACCTCTCTTAACCAACCAATAAAATAAATAAATAAATCATGTCTTGCTCTAAAATCATTATTTGATAACACCAAACTTCTTAAAAAGGTGAAAAAAGTTAATAAGGAAGGTGAAAAAAATGTTTTCGAAACTTGAGCTAGAGATTCAATAATTAGCCTAGAAAAGGTTGGCTATAATCTACTTATTCACAATGGTAATAAGAAGTTTGCCAACCAAAAAGTTTAAAAATCATATCATTGTTGGGATTTAATATAATCATGATCCAAAGGAATAAACGGGTAGAATATGATCTCAAGATCTCTCAAGAGATAAATTGTGTTGCTCAATGAATACGAAGAACCTCTAGTATGCTAGAGCAAAACAGGCAGGATCCTAGACCACAGAAAATGCAAGAACTTTTTTGCATTCAACAAAAGATAGCACGCACCTGCTGAATCAAGGTGGCATATATCACTATACGCTTGTTGTCGTAAAATCCATACATTTATGCCTGAAAAAATAAAGATGTGGAGAGTTAAATGAACTCACAAAGAAGATAAGAACAATTAATCCGTTATCCAAAAGTGGCATCAAGAGATAACATTTAAAAGAAGGGATAATCTCACTTGTAGGTTTCAACAATTATCAAAACAAAATTCTATCAGAAATGTAGTCAATAGAAGAAACAATAAAGATGTGGAGAGTTAAATGAACTCACAAAGAAGATAAGAACAATTAATCCGTTATCCAAAAGGGGCATGGGCATCAAGAGATAACATTTAAAAAAAAATGATAATTTCACTTGTAGGTTTCAACAATTATCAAAACAAAATTATATCAGAAATGTAGTCAATAGAAGAAACGATAGCTCTGAGGAAAATATTCAACTCAACTCCAGCTTACTTGTCATCCAGTACAAAATAAGTAATATTTCAAAGATCTTGTACAAAATAGAAGACATAACAATCTTAACAAACACTAAATCCTAGTATGCATAAATACTACAAAGCCAAATATTTGTTGACTAAAAAGTAGTAGTACGTCAGAAGAGACATATTATACAACCTTCTTAAATTGAATGTTTCATACTTTCCAAGGAATGAAAGTATGTTTCCTACCAGTGTAGGAAATATTGTACATTTCCAATACCTCGTAGAAAGATTTTCCAAACTACATAGCTATAGAACGATACCACTTTCCAGACTTCAATTGTAGTCCAATCGAGGTAAAAAGTATAGTTTTGTACGAATATGGGTGAAAACTATGTGTAGACCAAGTTTTAAATATTCATCTCTGAGGAAAATATCCAGCTCAACAACAGCTTACTTGTCATCTAGTACAAAATAAGTAATATTTCAAAGATCTTGTACAAATAAAAGACATAACAATCTTAACAAACACTAAATCCTAGTTTGCATAAATACTACAAAGCCAAATATTGGTTGACTAAAAAGTAGTGGTACGTCGGAAGAGACATATTATACAACCTTCTTAAATTGAATGTTTCATACTTTCCAAGGAATGAAAGTATGTTTCCTACCAGTGTAGGAAATATTGTACATTTCCAATACCTCGTAGAAAGATTTTCCAAACTACATAGCTATAGAACGATACCACTTTCCAGACTTCAATCGTAGGCCAATCGAGGTAACAAGTATAGTTTTGTACGAATATGGGTGAAAACTATGTGTAGACCAAGTTTAAAATATTCAGCCCAACTCCAACTTACTTGTCATCGAGTACAAAATAAGTAATATTTCAAAGATCTTGTACAAAATAGAAGACAACAATCTTAACAAACACTAAATCCTAGTATGCATAAATACTACAAAACCAAATATTGGTTTACTAAAAAGTAGCAGTACGTCAGAAGTGACATATTATACAACCTTCTTAAATTCAATGTTTCATACTTTCCAAGGAGTGAAAGTATGTTTCCTACCAGTGTAGGAAATATTGTACATTTCCAATACCTAGTAGAAATATTTTCCAAACTACAGAGCTATAGAACGATACCACTTTTCAGACTTCAATTGTAGGCCAATCGAGGTAAAAAGTATAGTTTTGTACAAATATGGGCGAAAACTATATGTAGACCAAGTTTAAAATATTCAGCTCTGAGGAAAATATTCGGCTCAACTCCACATTACTTGTCATCCAGTGCAAAATAAGCAATATTTCAAAGATCTTGTACAAAATAGAAGACATAACAATCTTAACAAACACTAAATCCTAGTATGCATAAATACTACAAAGCCAAATATTGGTTGACTAAAAAGTAGCGGTACGTCGGAAGAGACATATTATACAACCTTCTTAAATTGAATGTTTCATACTTTCCAAGGAATGAAAGTATGTTTCCTACCAGTGTAGGAAATATTGTACATTTCCAATACCTCGTAGAAAGATTTTCCAAACTACATAGCTATAGAACGATACCACTTTCCAGACTTCAATCGTAGGCCAATCAAGGTAACAAGTATAGTTTTGTACGAATATGGGTGAAAACTATGTGTAGACCAAGTTTAAAATATTCAACCCAACTCCAACTTACTTGTCATCGAGTACAAAATAAGTAATATTTCAAAGATCTTGTACAAAATAGAAGACAACAATCTTAACAAACACCAAATCCTAGTATGCATAAATACTACAAAACCAAATATTGGTTTACTAAAAAGTAGCAGTACGTCGGAAGTGACATATTATACAACCTTCTTAAATTCAATGTTTCATACTTTCCAAGGAATGAAAGTATGTTTCCTACCAGTGTAGGAAATATTGTACATTTCCAATACCTAGTAGAAATATTTTCCAAACTACAGAGCTATAGAACGATACCACTTTCCAGACTTCAATTGTAGGCCAATCGAGGTAAAAAGTATAGTTTTGTACAAATATGGGTGAAAACTATGTGTAGACCAAGTTTAAAATATTCAGCTCTGAGGAAAATATTCGGCTCAACTCCACATTACTTGTCATCCAGTACAAAATAAGCAATATTTCAAAGATCTTGTACAAAATAGAAGACATAACAATCTTAACAAACACTAAATCCTAGTATGCATAAATACTACAAAGTCAAATATTGGTTGACTAAAAAGTAGCAGTACGTCGGAAGAGACATATTATACAACCTTCTTAAATTGAATGTTTCATACTTTCCAAGGAATGAAAGTATGTTTCCTACTAGTGTAGGAAATATTGTACATTTCCAATACCTTGTAGAAAGATTTTCCAAACTACATAGCTTTAGAACGATACCACTTTCCTGACCTTCAATTGTAGGCCAATCTAGGTAAAAAGTATAGTTTTGTACGAACGTGGGTGAAAACTATGTGTAGACCAAGTTTAAAATCATATTGTATGAATGTGGACAAAAACTATGTGTAGACCAAGTTTAAAATCATATTGCATGCCAAAAAAAAAATGTTTTTCGATGAGAAAGTATACATTTACATCAAAATTCAATGTTTCCAACAACGCCAAAGTACGCCAAACTACAATTACTTGTAATAAAGTTATGTTTTCCTTCCATCCAGGGTATACTTCAAGAACTTCAAGAGTTACATAAATTACAATTAACCTTTATATATTTTTGTATCCCAATATTTAACATAAAATATAAGATAGATTCAAGACTGGCTTATATAAATCGATAATACCTATAATATATGTATTTAAGGACTATATTAATATATGTTCATAATATGCTAAAGTATAAAATTAATAATTAAGTTATAAAGTGTACAATATAAGTATATGATAGAATATAGATATTAATATAAATTATATATTAGTTGGATTATATACCTATATATATATATATATGTGTGTGTGCATTTGTCTTATTACTATTTTTTAATAGTATAAAGTCTAAATACATATGCATACAACATGTAATATGTATAGTATATACTATATGTATAATAATGTATAGTATACACTATATGTATAATAATGTATGATAATATATGTATAATAATAATGTATGGATAAATATTATAAGTACATATATACATAAGACCTCCTCCCCCTTGCACCTTTATGCGCCCCAATTCCAAAAATGACATTCACATAAACAAAACCACATCAACACCAGCAGCCACGAACCTTTCTAATTAGATAGAGACAAGATGGCTGGTGAAGTTAGATAAAGAGTTAACATGAAATACTCTCTTCCCATGCATTAACGTGAGATATATAGACTTTCTCCATAAACAACATGAGTGGGCCTAATGGTTAAGAGCACGTATTTCATCCTTGGAGGTCACAGGTTCAAATCCAGAAGTTGGGTAGGGTATGTATACCTCTGTATATTTTAGCAGTCGAATCGTTGCACGAAGGGGATCCCTTGTCCCACAAATAAGGGGGTCTCATACACCAATTTGGTGTCTGGCTTGGTCGTGACCTTAAAAACAGATTATTACTATTAATGTGAATATCACATGCCCCCTCCCTTTGACCCAACATAATCCAGCTCACATCAGATCCAATTACATCTTTATGACTTTGGTCAGAGTCCCATAACATAATAATGTAGGAAAATCGAGAATATTCCCACACACTTAAGTGTATCCCTTTTTTAATGGGGACTTGGTACCTGGGCACCCAATTTACAAGATTGGGATGTCACCAGAAAACATAGTTTTGTGTAATATTTGCAGGACAATTTTATAACATATTTCAAAACATCAAAATCGTTTCCTTGAATGGTGAGGATTTCAAATAAATATTGATTTTTGATGATTGTGATATTAATATGAACTGCATTGGATCCAGTAGGATTGTCAATAATCTCCTTTCTTGGTAGGTTTTCTAGATCACAAAAAATTGGAAGAATAATATGGCAATCTTGAACATTCAAGTTGACAACAGGAGTCTAATAGATTTTCAAAGAATACTACGTGTTGGCAATTATATTACTTTCAAATAGAGGTTTAGTTGTTGGAATGCAAAAATCCATGGGGATGGCTCTCAAGGTCAATAAACAATATTATCCCTCAAACCACCATTTGTATACCTATAGCTTCACTTGCAAGCTTATGAATTTGATTATTATTGATATGTCAATAAAATATTTCAGCTACGTTTTGTAGTTTCCAACCGACAAAAATATAGTTGCGGTACTTGATGTTTCCCACTAAATGTATGAAGCTAGAATATTAGAT
>JASDQU010587587.1:142699-183511 GCA_032191745.1 Picea mariana | reverse complement strand
CTAACACAAATTTTTGAAGGAAGGGCTTGAAAATGGAATTCATCAACCCTTGGAATGTGGAAGGTGCATTTGTAAGGACAAAAGACATGACCAAAAATTCATAATGGCCTTCATGAGTTCCAAATGTTGTTTTTGGGATATCTTCTTCCATCATTTTGATCTGATGATACCCTGAACAAAGATCCAATTTTGTGAAATAGATTGCTCCATGTAGTTCATCTAACAATTCATCAATGACTAGAATGGGAAACTTATGTTTGATAGTGATCTTGTTGAGCTCTCTATAATATGGACACATACTCCATGAGCCCTCTTTCTTGAATACCATTACAACTAGTGCAGAGTAAGAACTTTGGCTAGGTCTAATAATGCCAGCCTCTAACATTTCTTCAACCATGTGCTCAATTTCACTCTTCTGGGCATAAGGGTATCTGTATGGCATGATGTTAGGAGGAACACTCCCAGGATTTAGGTGAATTTCATGATCATGATTTTGAGTGGGTGGAAGACCTTTGGGAATATCTTCAAATACTTTGGAATTATTATCAATGATCCCTTGGAGATCTTGAGGAATAGATGGCTTAGATGTTTGAACATCTAGTGAGCATAGTTGTTCAATAACACCTTGATGCCCCTTCTTCAATAATTTTGTCATGCCATTAGAGCTTATCACCTTACCAGGTTTCCCTGTGATACCTCTTAACTCAATTTCTTTTCCTTCCAATGAAAATTTCATGAAAAGTTCTTGAAAATTAAAAGAGGTTGTTCCTAATGATTGTAACCATTGGATCCCTAGTACAACATCAGCACCACCCATGGGTATAGAAATCATTGGACTATTCGTTACATATTCCCCCATGGTAAGATTGATATTATTGCATTTTCCTGAGCAATTGATAGTTCCTCCATCTGCAATCATTACTTGAAACTCTGGCGCTAGATATACAAAGCAATTGAGAGCTTCGGCTAATTTATAGTGAATGAAATTATGAGTATTGCCAGAATCAATTAGGACTATTACCTTTTTCTTTTTGATGTATCCTTCGATCTTGAGGGTTTGAGGAGTGATAATTCCAGCCAATGCATTACACGATATCGTGGGAGTCAACTCTTTAGATGAAATTGCTTCTAAATTTTCATCTTGAGATGGTTCTTGTTCTTGTTCTTCTTCCTCTTCACAATCTATGTAGAATAATTTCTTCTCACCACACTTATGTCCCTTACTGTACTTGTTGTCACAATTAAAGCATAAACCTTTTTATTTTCTTTCCTCGAATTGTTGAGGTGTCAACCTTGTAGGTTGAGGCATTTTATAAGAAGGAGAATTATTCTCTCTATAGATGATAGGATTGGTCCTTCTAGTAGCCATAGCCATATTTTTAGTTTCAACATTTCTTGCCACCTTAAATGCATTCTTCAATGATTTGGACTCCCAAAGGTGAACCTTGTGTTGAATGTTATCCTTTAAATTTCCTATGAATACATCAATCAAGTGCTCATATGGAATATCTGTTACCTTTATATTCAATCTTTGGAAGTTCTCAATGTGCTCGGTAACTGAACCCTTTTGTGTGAGATTTATCAATTGGCTAAAGAAGGTATTGCTCCTTGTATCATCTGTAGAAATTTCAATACAAATTAAGTATTTCTTGGATTCTCCTGATATAACAATTATATGCCATTGTTAAATACATAATCGCTTCTACTAATATTCTTGCAGAAATTAAACCACGATCACGAAGTGAAATATCAAGAACACATAACACAGAAGTTTTCCAGGGAAAGCATAAAGCTAAAAACCCCACTATAATATATTATGTATATCATGGATCATGGAAAAATATCATACAAAACTCTAATCTGAGAGATATCAGTACAATACAATCGTCTCACACTGTCATACAAAAATTGACAAATACATGTACTAATATTATGTCTCCAGACAGCCTGCCTCCTCTGCGCAATCCCTGCAATTAGAATTCTCACAATTGAATTCGAATTACCTAGTCTACACATGCTCATGAGCATATCCACTCCATGTGTGATTGCATGAGTGCACTTCACTCAAATCACAAATGATAGCCAAACTGTCCCTTTCACCTGTTATGTCAACTAGGTCTCCACTGGATCTAAAATGCATGTAGTTAACCATGGTGAATCTTCAGTTGCATGTGAGTTCACTGATTTTGAAATAATTAATTATTAATTCACTGAACTCTCACTAGTGTAAGTTTAGTTACAACTAGTACAACTGGGCTTAACTCACTTAACTGGTTTAAACTAATTTACAACTCACATAACTACACTTATAATTTTGTCACAACTCCAACTCACTCAGTTATAAATGAGATAATAGATTAATATTTATTGTCCAATTTATTTAAGGGAAAAGTAAAATAGACACATGTTTCTTGTTGACTTTTCAACACTCCCTCTCAACAAGAAAGGGATTATCCTGCACTCCAATCCTGTCTCTATGGTATTCGAATTTTCTCCTAGTGAGCACCTTCGTCAGAATATCTACATCCTGATCTTCCATAGGAATGTACTGAAGCAACATGATCTTCTGCTATACACAATCTCTAAAATGATGATACCAGATATCTATATGCTTAAATCTATCATGAAACAGAGGATTCATCGAGAGTTTAATGCAACTCTAATTATCACAATAAATCACTGTTGGATATAAATGAGAACCAAAAAAACCAACCAAGATATTTCCCATCCAGATAGCCTCACATGCAGCTTGACTCGCTGCCAATTATTCCACTTCCACTGAACTGAGTGCCATGGATCTTTGTTTACTACTGTACCAAGAAACAGTTGTAGATCTGATACTAAAGATCCCCCCTGATGTGCTTTTTATGTCCGTTGGGCTACCTACCCAATCTGCATCCGTGAAGCCATGCAAATTTACCTCATCCATCTATCTGTACCATAATCCATACTCAGATGTGCCCTTCAGATATCTTAGGACATGCTTACCCGCCTTCCAAAAAATTTTAGTAGGCTTAACCATCGCTTGAATTAGCCAGTTAACCGCATAGAAAATGTTCGGTCTCGTGTTCACTAAATACATTAGAGAACCCACTAATTGTCGATAGACAATAGCATCCACTACCTCTCCAGAAGTAGCATCCTCTTTCCTCTAGCTTCCTGGAAGAGGAGTATCCATGGGTTTGCAACCTTCCATGTGAAACTTACCCAGTATCTCCCTTGCATACTTGCCTTGAGACACAAAAGGTTCACCATCTCGCTGCCATATTTCCAATCCAAGGAAATAATGAAGGAGGCCCAAATCCTTCATCTCGAACTCCTTTGCAAGGTCATCCTTGCATGAGTGTATCAACTGCTCATCACCAGTCAGTATTAAATCATAAACATAAAGAACAATGATTAAAATCTTACCCTCCACCATAATTTGGTATAGGTTTTCATCCACTTCACTTTTGGGGAAGCCCAATCTGGTGAAATAGATGTCTATCTGAGTGTACCAAGCACGAGGTGCTTGCTTCAGCCCATACAGTGCTCTCTTGAGTCTACACACATGTGACTCCCTGTCAAAGGTCTCAAAACCTTCTGGTTTTTCGATGTACACTTCTTCCTCAATGATCCCATTGAGAAACATAGTTTTTACATCCGTTTGATGAATGCGCCATCCCATCTACGTTGAGAGTGAAAGGATGGATATTATGGAAGAGTACCTTGCAATAGATGAAAATCTCTCATCATAATCTATCCCCTCGATCTATGAGAATCCCCAGGACACAAACCTAGCCTTGTATTTATCCACACTCCCATCAGTAGCTTGCTTTACCTTGTAGATCCATCTCGAACCTACCACTGATTTGTCGACCGGTCTTGGGACAATTTCCCATGCACTATTTTTGACAATGGAGTCATACTCCTCTACCATAGCATCAACCCAAGTGGAATCCTACACTACTTCCTAAAAGAAAGATGGTTCAATCACAATACATTTTCTCATGAGAGCCATGTATCCAGTAAATCGATCAAGAGATTATCTCTGTCTACGCTATGAAGTAGGGGCTCCTACATTCTGTGCAGCATCTAGTCTCAATCTGTCAGCTTCCATGGTGCTCTTTCTGTCATTTCTGATGGATGGCTCTGCTTGAGTGGTTTCCTCCACTCCATGAACCTCCTCATGTGGCTGATCCAGATCTTGAGACTCATCTTTGGGAACCAACAATTCCTCCTCTGTATGCAATTCTAGCTTCCTCTCAAGCAACAACCACATGGCTTTCCCCTCATCAAATTTTATATCCCGTCGCATAACAGTCATCTTACTGTTAGGAAAATACACATGATAATTATGGGGTGTTTCTGTGTACCCCACAAATATCCCAACTTCAGCAGTCAGTTCCAGCTTCTTCCTAACATCCTTGGTCACATGCATATAAACAGATGAGCCAAAAATCTTAAAATGAGAAACATCAGGTTTCTTACCAGTGAAATATTCTTTAGGTGTACTCATGTCAAGTACTCTATGAGGACAACGGTTCTACACATAAACCGCAGTATTGCATGCTTCTTCCCACGAATGCATTGGTAGGCCTTGATCATGCAAAATCGCTCGTGTAGCACCCATGATCGTTCTGTTCTTCCTCTTCACGACCCCATTTTATTGTGGGTTATGAGGCACTATGAGTTCTCTTTGAATTCCTTCTCTGTTGCAGAAGTATTTGAATTAGTTAGATATGTATTCTCCACCATTATCGCTCCTTAGAGCTTTCACTTGCTTCCCCGACTCTTTCTCCACCAATGCTTTAAACTCATAGAACTTTGAGAATGTTTGATCCTTCTTCTGCATGAAAAAGATCCAGCATTTACGAGAAAAGTAATCAACAAAAATAACATAATACCTATGTTTTTCTATTGAAGCAACTAAGAATGGTCCACATACATCCATGTGAACTCTCTCCAGGATTACCGAGGCACGGTTCTCCTTTTCATGAAAGGTGGACTTTGCATACTTCCCCATGGTGCACCCCTTGCACTGATCTATCTAAGAAAGTGTTCCCATTGGAAGTCCGGTAGATATTTGTTGCATGATATTCAAGGATCCATGATGAAGATGGCCTAATCTCCTGTGCCATAATTCGCCCTTGTCCTGTCTCACCACTTTTTCTGCCTTGCTCATCATGGCAACGTAGCCATCTACTTCTAGCATGTAGAGATTCTTAACTCAAATCCATATCTTATTGACTTGAACCATTGCTTTATGTCGCGGGAATTCTTTTCCACCGCTAAAAATAGTTTTATAGCCTTTGTCCTCCAACATTGCGACTAAGACTAGGTTTTTTTTCAGACATGGAACATGCATAACATTTTTCAATTGAAATGGTTTACCTAACTGCCTCTGAAAGGTAATGGTACCAATTCCAGTCATACTATATCGTCCATCGTCGCCCATCTCAATATGCATTCTGAGATCGTTCTCCTCCAAGTCACTAAAAGACTCTCTATCTCCCGTCATGTGGAAGGAAGCGCCACTATCCAAATACCACACCGATCTCGATGCACTTTATGCCATGCATGCGATCAAAGAGAATTCAAGTTCAAATTGTGAGGCAAGGGCCTCACTAATTGTAGCTCCAACAACCTTCTTGTTCTTCCTCTTCTGCAAACAGTTAGTAGCAAGATGTCCATGTTCGTGACAGTGAAAACACTTCACTTTGGACAAATCCAGCTTCTTGACATTAGACTCAGATTTTGAATGGAATTTCTTCCCCTTTCCTTTCCTTGCCTTAGCAGCCAAATCACAATCCTCTTCATCATCACGCTTTGATGAAGATACATCTCTAGTTTTCTTCCTGAACTCCTCCTACACTAGATCCGACCATAGCCTTTCTCAATCTAGCAATTTTTCCCTTCCATTGACAGAGTCTTGATAACTGTGCCAACTCTTGGGAAGTCCTAGGAGTGCCAAGCTCACCAAATCATCATCAGCAACTNCCTGAACTCCTCCTACACTAGATCCGACCATAGCCTTTCTCAATCTGGCAATTTTTCCCTTCCATTGACAGAGTCTTGATAACTGTGCCAACTCTTGGGAAGTCCTAGGAGTGCCAAGCTCACCAAATCATCATCAGCAACTGTTATTCCCACACTTCCAAGATCATCTCAACATTGGACAAACTTCATGAGATATTTTGGAATGGAGTCATGTTTCTCCATCTTGATCTTCCTGAGTTTATCTTTGAGTGCCAATTTCTTATGGTCACTATTGTTTTGGAACAGATCTTTCAAAACCTTCCACATTGCATGTGGTGTGGTTTTCCCATGGATACTTGAGACAATGTGGTCTCCTACTCCTTCCAACAATATCCTCCTCACCTTTTCCACTTTCTTTTGTCATGCATCAAGATTTACAATGTCTATCACAGCCAGCTTAGGAACATGTCTATCAATGTATTCCTTCAAGCCATTGTCTTCGAGCACTGCCTCCATTCTGTCCTTCCAAGCAATGTAGTTAGAGCTACCTTCGAGTGCATACTCTAACCTCAAGCCAATGAAAGAAATTTCGATCTTGAATCAACTGTAGAACCAAGAAAGTCCTTCTACAAATTCAAATCTTATCCAACCACAAACTCAATTGTTGCAATCCCTCTTGCCCTAGGAGGTTCGCACCTGACCAGTTAGCAACCTGAGGGAATTTCGCACCTCACCTATGTATACCCTGTGAAAATTTTGAGGAGGTTTGCACTGTAATTCACAGTGGGGTGAGGGAGGTTTGCACCTCTCCTTTGAGAAGCCTACGAAAATCCTAAGGGAGTTTCGCACCTCTCCTTTGAGTAGGGTGACGTCGCACCCTGCCAGAGATGGAACCTGCAAAAATAACACAATTTTTGCACCTCACTTCCAGAGCTCTGTGGCTCTGATACCATGTAGAAATTTCAATACAAATTAAGTATTTCTTGGATTCTTCTGATCTAACAATTATATGCCACTGTTAAATACAGAATCACTTCTACTAATATTCTTGCAGAAATTAAACCACGATCACAAAGTGAAATATCAAGAACACATAACACAGAAGTTTTTCAGGGAAAGCATAAAGATAAAAACCCCACTATCATATATTATGTACATCATGGATCATGAAACAATCTCATACAAAACTCTAATCCAAGAGCTCTCAGTTCAATACAATTGTCTCACGTTGTCATACAAAAATTGACAAATACATGTGCCAATATTCTGTCTCCAGACAGCCTGCCTCCTCTGCACAATCCCTGCAATTAGAATTCTCACAATTGAATTTGACTTGCCTAGTTTGCACATGCTCATGAGCATATCTGATGCATACGCAGACTAYGTCCGCTCACAGGATCGTTCGATCACTTTCATGAGTCGAGGCGGCTCTTTTGACTCCCTCTGGAATCACTATGAAAAATTCGATCCGCAAGTCCTTTTCGTTGTCCTCGRCGGCCTCGCACAAATGACTGCTCCCTCTTCCCTACAACAAGGAATGAAATTTCAAACTTCAGGTTTTCCTAGTTCCTATTGTCGAGAACCTTTGTTCTCGCGATCAACCGATTGTCGATTACCCGAGACGCACCTTCAACATTTATCCCCTGGGATATCTCCTGGCCCACATGACCAATTCTCATATGACCGCAGCCATATGTCCTTCGGGATTTTTTTTGACGCGAGAGCCTGATCTCTTTTCCTCTCGACTCCCAATTCATCGATCTACGAAATGCCAAATTGGCAATGCCTTAGCCCTGCCTGGCTAGGCTCCGGTCCAAGTGACCATCCTTCACATGACCGAGGTCTTATTTTGGGGTTTCACAACCTAAGCGACGGACCTCCTGTCTTCTTGATTCTCGAAATGCCAATTCCTGAAAAGCTGATGTACCAACGCCCCGACTTCTCCTTTTCACAATTCGGGCTTTGGAACACCGAAATTCTTTTACCCTCTCGTCCATAGGATTCGCGATATGTCGATTCCCAATTTCCTGAAATTTTACCTTTCTCGGGATTTCCTCCTTTTTGTACCTTCCTTCTAACGTGGACTCCTACCACCCATCACCTCCTCGTGGTCTGCTAGCCCGTATGGTTTTCCGGACTTTTGGGTATCGGGAGTCCTAGACTCATGATCCATAGACCTTATGTCACCACGAACCCCGAATTCCCAATTCCCGATTCGTCGATGGACTAAGTCACTCGTGTCGTGATTTCAAAAATCATAACAGGGAAGGGGTTCTATTCCTTGTCGATGTGAACGTCGATTTCCCGAACTCTGAAGTTTCAAATCCCGAGCTCTGAAGTTCCCCCTTTCACGTTTCGGGGATTTGATCCACCAAAATCTTGGCTTACCCTCATTCCTTCAAATCCCAAAATACCGAAATGCTTGAACTCCACCACGTGTCCCAATGAACAGACGGCCCAAATCAGCTATTCTGCTTCAGGACTTTCGACGCTGAGTGCTCGAACTCTCGTCCTCGGGACCTTCGATATCCCGAACGTCGATATCCCTATGTCACCCCTCTTGTCGGGACTTTCACCTCTGCTCTTCTTCGAGGTTTAAACCTCGTGCATCTCTGGTCAGATCCAACGGTTGATGGGTTCTTCGCTCGAGATCTGATGGTTCAGACCTCTTCTCATCTCTGCGCTCCTCCTGCTGCTTCCTGGACGTGGAAAACCAACTGTCCAAATCTCTTCCTTAGGTTGATCCAATGGAATCTATTTCTCCTCCTGAGCTTTGGCGCATCCTTCTCGGACTTGGAATAATTTCGAATCCTCAAGGGCCTCAATCTCGAGTTCTTTTTCCTACAAGCTCTTCGCCTTGAGTCTCGCTTGTGCGTACAAAAATGCTACTCCTTCTGAGCTTTTATCTTTGAACCCTTGAAGGATTCTTCAACTCATGTTCCCTTACAAGGTCCTTGCGCACATAAAGCGCTATCCATCCTGAGCTTCTCTTCTCACCCAGACTTCTAAGGAAACAGTTCCTTCTCCTTTCTCCTCCTGTTGGAGAATGTGATTCCCTCCTGGCTATTCTTATGCTCAAGAAACCCCTTGCTGAGTCTCTCAGGGTGTTCAGCAACCCTGCTGAGATCCTTCAGAGATCCTTCATTGGACTCTTCTTCAAATTACAGAACTCAAAGAGTTCTTTTATCCTGTACCTATCTACACACTGTCTCAATGCCCTCCTGGTAGAGTGTTTTCTCAAAGAACATCCAACAGTTCTGTCCTCTCCTTTTCACTCTATGCACCTACTCAATACCCACTTGGCAGAACTCTCAAAATCCTTAGTGATTTTGGTTCTTCTGAACTCACGGCAGAGTTCCTCTCAATGCATCACTATGCATGTGCTCAATGCCCACTTGGCAGAGCTTCACAGAACTGAAAGAGAGTTTCTGTCTGCAACTGTGTTCTTCTCCACAGCCTTTCCTCCTGAGGTGTTCAGAAACCTCACAAGTATTTCTCCCGAGTTGTTGATTTCAGCTTCTATACCCACCTGGCACGTCTTTGTCTGAACCCGCAGAATTCAGAAGTGCTTCAGTGCACTGGTATTCAGAGTCCGCAACACTCTGTCATGCCCTCCTGGCATGAAACCTCAAAGACCTTCACCTAAAATCAAACACACTCCTGCAAATGCAAAACTACAACATACATTCACAGCATAATAAGAACACACACAGAAATTCATTTAACACCAGAAATATGCAGGAAAAATTGTTATTTATATTAAGTGGCAAATGCATGTTTGTACAAAGTGTTCCTAAGCATGGACTTCAACAGTCTTGGCTCCTTCTCAAAATTCTCTCTTCTCTTACTCAACTACTCAACTCTTACAAAATGAGACCCCAAAAGATCTTTTACCTGAGGGGGATCTTCGAACTCTTCCCTCCAAACCTCAACTACCCTATTCAATTACATTGAATGGATGTCTGGTCCTCAATCGGATCTATATCTCAGCCTTACAAACATTTAAGTCCTATCTACCTACAGCCTGCACAAAGGCATGGATCTATGGCTCAACAACCTAAAACATTTAATTACATTGATTCAAACTTTAAATGAGGCTGCGCCTCTCTTGAATGCCCGATTTGAATCCACGGACGTGGCTAGCTACTTGGCTAGCTGACGTGAGATGATGCTCCTGCATCAATATCCACTGCATGTGTGATTGCATGAGTGCACTTCACTCAAATCACAATTGATAGCTAAACTGTCCCTTTCACCTGTTATCTCAACTAGGTCTCCACTGGATCTGACATGCATGTAGTTAACCATGGTGAATCTTCAGTTGCATGTGAGTTCACTGATTTTGAATTAATTAATAATTAATTCACTGAACTCTCACTAGTGTAAGTTCAGTTACAACTAGTACAACTGGGTTGAACTCACTTAACTGGGTTAAACTAATTTACAACTCATATAACTACACTAATAATTTTGTCACAACTCCAACTCACTCAATTATAAATGAGATAATAGATTAATATTTATTGTCCAATTTGTTTAAGGGAAAAGTAAATTAGACACATGTTTCTTGTTGACTTTTCAACATCCTCATAGTGTGTTATCATTTCTTCCGTGAAAATTGTCCAAGTGATGAGTGATTTGCAAGAACAAAGTCGTCGATACCATATAAATTGATTGGGTTCTAAATATAAAGAAGCAATTCGTACCTTTTGTGTATGTGGCACATTATGTAGATCAAAGAATTGCTCCATCTAAAGTATCCATGTGATTAGGTTCTTGCCATCAAATTTACTCATATCAATCTTAGGAATGTGGTTGGTCTTCAACCCAAAGTTGGAGTTTATCCATTCTTGATTCACCTTCCTTGTGTTCTCATCATGAGTTTCATGGGATACATTTTCACTTTCAGGTGTCCTCTCTATTACAATATTTTTCAATACTTCCAAGATCTCCTCTTTTAAACCATCCATCTTTGCCTCCAACTTAGCTTCCATCTCTTGTAAATCATCTTTTGCTATTGTCTTCTTTTGTAAATCATTTATGTCCCTACGCATTTCTTCACCTTCATCAAGATTCCAAGTAGGGTTTTCTGGAGGCTTATTTGGTATAGAAGTTCCCTTTTTTGGTGGCATGTTGGCCAAGTATCACTTTAAACCTTGATTTTGAGGTGGTTCTGCTAGACAATCTTCCTTTTATTGTATCTCCAAAATTTCAACCCTTCTGAGTATGAAATTTTATTTTTTGTAGGTCTCTGATATTTCTTCTCTACAATGCCACAGGTCTGATCAAAATTGGATGTGCCAAGTGGAATTTACGGTAACTTCCCCACAACTTGTTGATTTTTGTCCTTTCCATGAGATCTCACTTGTATAGCGTTCCCCGCACAAAATAATTTATATAAAATTCTGAAACTCGTACCAGAAATACTACAGAATGTCCACTATCCAATGCAACTAGTCTTACTCAATTTGGATACTCTAGGAAGAAGTTATGATTGTTTTACCTGGAACACCTTCTTGAGACTAGTCAATAGGACTAGTCAGATACCCTATCTTTGACAGGGTGTATCTACAAATGTAAGATGACCCAGAAGCTAAAATGTTTACCATAGATTCCTTACTAATTTCTGTAAATATCCTCCAGAGTTCAGGGTCTGAAATGTTACAAAGAAGTTTTTATAGAAAAAATTCGGCAATGACTCAGTTCAGGATGATTCCAGAACCCTATATTGCACAGGTTGTATATCCAAAATTATAATGCCTCGGGAGCTAAAATTTTAACCCAATGTACCTTGATCTATCTACTAAATATCCTCCAAGTCGTTCCTTCTTAAACATTGTATAAAACAAGTTATAGGGAAAATTCCAAGGTGTCTCAGATGTAGCAGCGAAACCCCAAGACCTTGAGCTCTGATACCATATGTTAAGAACCAAATATCAATATAGCATAGAAAAACCTCAGAATAAGTAATCAATGCCTTGAAAAAGAGAGAATTTTAGATAATAAGCCTCTTCGAGGGGGAAACCTCCTTTTACCCCACATAAATGTTCAAGTACAAGATGATTCCAAATGAAAATGTCTCCTTGGTATATATAAGAGACTAGGAGGTATAATTACAACTAATGGAATAAAGCCGACATAAATAAAATAGCATTACTAATGTAATATGCCTCAATTAAGAGGTAATGAGCCAATATTAGAGCTTAACACCTAAGCTCTAACCTAAAGGATCTTTAACTCTGACCCATGTGATCGAGGGCTATGACCTCATTCCAATATTTTGGGTGCTA
This sequence comes from Picea mariana, assembly GCA_032191745.1. NCBI lineage: Eukaryota > Viridiplantae > Streptophyta > Pinopsida > Pinales > Pinaceae > Picea > Picea mariana. The sequence continues at coordinate 171,263 of JASDQU010587587.1, read as the reverse complement.
ACCTCTCATCAAGGATCGATGGTCGTGCTTAAAATGACATGGAGATCTAAGATCAGGGATGATTGTGGAGTCCCAACTAACATGACCTTTAAAATTGTCATTGAGTTCCGCAATGGAAGATGCATGTTGGCGGATGGGCAAATGTGAGACATTGATTTGTTGATGGGTGACGATCGACGATCATTGTGGATTACGGAACTAAAATATGTGCAGACGTTAACTCATCCTTTGAATCCCATAATGGCTCCCTGTCACTAATTTGCCTTCACTGAGATATGACGGTCATGAATTAATTGGATGTTGATCCAATGGTCTTCCTCTTCGACTCTTAGATCTGACGGCTACTGTGGCTTTCTGTTGAATTCATCCTTTGATGGTCATGATCTATTATGATTCCTTATTGAACGTCTCATGTGCATCATCTCGTCTGAGATTCGATTAATGTTCTTCCTTCTGATCTATTCATCGCTATTTCTTCTGAGCTTTTAATAACTTGTGCTTTGTTACTCCTTTTGTACATTTATTCTCTCCATGCTACCTTTCCTGAGCTTTAGAATCATAGGATCACTTTTTATCCTATCGTGATCAATAGTGATCATGAATTACTTCTACCACAAGGTGATCTTCCTTTTCTCTGATTATTGTACATGGTTGACTCACGTTGCCATCAATGAAAACACACAATCAATAATGCCAACATATTCGTTGTCCATTGTTGATCCATAGTATTTATGCTTTCATTGTCTTTCGACCTCAGCCATCCAATAAATGTTCCTTTAAATTTACTCTGGGCATATTGTTTTTGTTGGATCATTGATGATCAATATGTTTGATCCATAAACATGATGCTTATAACCTATTCATCTCACCAACATGGAATTCTCTATTTTAAAAAAGTATAATTATGGTTGTTTATATGATGGGAAATTATTTACCACTCAAGCCACAAGTCAAGTCGGAAAATAAAATAGAGTCGACCACCCGAAAGTCGAAATGGAAAAATTAGTCAGCCAAATTGCAATTTGGGTTGAGGAAAAATAAGTTGGCCAAAGTCAAGTCAAAAAATAAAATAGATTCGACCACCAAGAAGTCAAAATGGGAAAAATGAGTCGACCAAAATACAAGTTGGGTCGAAGAAAAATAAGTTGACCAAAGTCGAGTCGTCCAATAGTCAAGAAATGCAAGTTGAAGTTGAAGGAAATGAAATTCAAAGTCGAAGGCAATGCAATTCGAAGTTATCCATGTCGAAGTCGGAGGCAATGCAGGTCGAAGTTATCCAAGTCGAAGTTGAAGGCAATGCAAGTCGAATTTATCCAAGTCGAAGTTAGAGGCAATGCAAGTCAAAGTTATCCGAGTCGAAGTCGAAGGAAATGCAAGTGAAAGTTATCCAATTCGAAGATCAAGAAGTCTAATAGAGACTCTCATACCATACCCTTTTACACATTTTATTTAGCACCATATTTTTATCTTTCCCCTTTGCATTTAGATAGGGAAAATTTAGTATCCATAAGTAATCATAGTCGAATTTATCCAAGTCAAAGATCAAGAAGTTTAATAGAGACTCTCATACCAAACCCTTTTACACATTTTATTTAGCAACATATTTTGATCTTTCCCTTTTGCATTTAGATAGGGAAAATTTAATATCCATAAGTAATCATTTTTAGACAATGCATGTGTTTGACAATATCATATGCAAAATTTTGATGATGATGACCATAATATTGACCTCTTTGCATCAATTCCAATACCAACATCACATACCCTCTTTGACATCATTGTCAACATCACATACCCTCTTTGAGAATATTTATCTCCTTTGATATCAATGCCAACACCATGTCCAACATTTAATAGGTTGCTACTACGCTGGAGGTGGCATAACTGCATTACCGACTTCTTGTTGATCTATTTCAGTTATTTTAACCAAGGATTTTCTTAACCATTGTTTAATATACTCCTTCATAGGAGCAACCATTATCTCATGTTTCATCTTGGTTTCAAATAACTCATTTTCTAACTCTTTAAGATCAAGGCTCAATTGATGAAGTATGTCTTCGATATATTCATTCTAGTTCATGTAGTAGACTAGCCACCTTTCCACTTCTTCTTCAGAATACTCAATACACAATTGTTCTTGAAATTGATCTTTTGGTAAGAGAATTGAGTCCACAATTAAATGTGTTCCCTCCAGTTCCTTAGTCAAGTCAACAATTTTTAAGAAAAAATCACCTCGTTTTGTATTAATTACATCACATTCAGAAATCATTTCCCTTAAGCCTTTAATTCTTCTCAACCAAAAAGCATTAATTTGTTTAAAACAAGTATTGGAAGGGATATTTTGATCTCTTATATTTATATCACTTAAACTTAAAACCTTTGTCAAAAATGTACCCACTACTTCTTTGTAAAAACCCTCATCATTTTCCAAATCTTTTTGGAGATATTATTTGAAATGCAAGACCCTTGTCGACAGAGTAGTTGAATTTGTTGCTAACTCCCATGTCTCAAGAATCAAGGCTATTCTTCTCTTAATGATATCTCCAATATTTTTTCTTACGTCCATTCATAAACTTGATGAACCTTTCAACCTTGAACTGGTTTCCGGTACATCCTCGAGACTGCACAATGGTTGTATAGCAGTGATGGGTTCGACGAACAAAGGTCCTGGAAGAAAAAAAAATTCCAATACCTTTACTTTTTCCTTTAAGAACAAATTTTCCTTCTCTATGTCGTCAATGGAATCTTTTAAGGATTCTCTAGTTGCTTCATGAAATTGTACAATTTTCGAGGGTTTTACCCCATGAAAATTGATCTCTGATTTCCATTTTCCTGAAACATTTTTATCCTTCAAATTCACTTTCTCAATTAACAATTTTTTGGAATTCTTATTGAAGGCTGCATGGTGCAAAGTGAGATATTCCTCCTCAAATATCTCTATCTCTTAGGAAGCCAATTCTTCAACTATAACCCTACGTTTGATCAACCTTTATTCTGCCCAACTGGGATCTTCTATCATTTCATCAACCTCCATGCCTTTGGGACTCGCTTCAACTTCAGGTAATTATTGTCCTCCTATTTGGGATTCTCTTGTTATTTTAATAGAGGTATGAATAGTGTGTGTTGTTTCAATTGTCTTTATGGTAGGGTCTTTATCTCCACCATCATTTGAATTTCCGGTGAAAGACCTTCTCTATTCTTGACCACTATTTTGGGTTTTTTTTTTTTTCCCAGGGTGCTCTTCTGTGACACATTAGGTGTACTTGGGTTTTTTCCTGTCACTTCTCAACCCCATCTCTTATAGTATTCATTAATGTTGACCAAAACCTCAATATCATCTAGGGTGATTTCAAGAGATTCTTTAGGAGGATTTTGGTTATCTCCCCTTCCTTGTAATAGCACAGACTTATTAAAAGATTAGCCATATCCAATTGAAAACATGTGTGTCGAAAACAAATCCTTAGGGTCAAAACCCTGAATTGCATGAACTTCTTTTAAACCAAACTAGTCAAATTGATTTGTATATTCATTTAAATGATAAATTTTCTTCATAGACATATTTTTGTATTTCTACGGCAATGAGATAAAATTATTTTTTATTTTCTCATTGAATAAATGCACCTGGTATTTGTACTATTTGCATACTTCAATGATGAAAAGTCTATCAGAAACATAAAATGGAAACAGAGAGGGGTTTCCCTTAAATCCATAAAGTCTAATAAAATTGAAGTCTTCCATGGCTTCAAAAAATCCTTTCTTTGACAGAAAGGATGCATCTTCTAGCAATAGTCTAGATGTGGCAGGACTATGAATCATCTTCTTAAAAGAGGAAAAAGAACCATTTTGCACTTCATAGAAATTGTATGGGTCTTTGTGCCTCCATAACACTGGATACTAGAATGAAACTAGATCCTTCTTGAAGTCAACATTCTTATCTCTGGGAAATTCCGCAAATACATGACAATAAACTATAACATAAACTAGATAGGAATTCATGTAGAATTTCTTGGTATTACTAAGGCTTCCCAACTAAAATGAAATATCGTTTGAAATAATCTAGGCCCATAGAATTACTGCATTTTCGTGAATTGAATGGTAGAAAGTATATACAATATACTTGGGCACTGAAGTCGTGGACTCCTGTCCAATTATTCTAGAAAATAGCCAGGTGAATTCTTTATATGGGTATTTTAAAGAGCATACCTCAATCTGTGTAGTACTGGTGTCACTAGTTGGACTCATAAGGAAACTTTCAAGCAACTCCATTCCCCCACTGTGAGATTTAATAAAATCATGAGCTTCAACATTTTTGAATATCAGAGTAGGGTCAGGAAGTCTCAGCATCTTTTTGAACACTGAAGTGGCCAAAGAGATCGATGGTTTTCCTTGTATCTGGATAATTCTTCTCTCAATATCAAATTTGTCATCGCACCAGAGGATCCGCTCTTTGAAATTAGCTACTTATGGCACACATGCAACCAATGCAATACCTGAGGTCCAAACCTTGTTTAACTTATTTTCTTTGGATGGGAGAGATGAGTACCACTTGTAGTCCTGTGACCACTAAAATTGATGATCTTCTCATCCCAATGTGTTGACAATTTCACCACAATATAATTCTTTCCTTTTACTAGAAATGTCTTACAAAGACTGTATTTTATAAATAGGTGGCGCTTTTGTCAATGTAATATTTTTACAACACAACTTTTAATTTCTTATTTAATTTTACCACGCATTTCCTTGATTACCAAATGTTGTATCTCTTAATTTGATCTAGATTTATAAATGGAACGAAATGAAATATAGATTCATAACAAAAAAACAGAGATATAATGAAACTGGACTTCTATTAATAAATGGAATGTGTTGAACTATAAAAATGTTGGTCCAGATTATTTTTGGAACAAAATGAAAGAAGATATATTACAATGAAATACTCATGAAAATTGCCAGAAACGGAGAAATACAACAATACATGATTTCTATTAATGAAATAATTGTAAAGAGACTGTAAAAATACATAGTGCAAGACTCGCTAGAATGGTGGCAGCTTTATCTCTAAGAAGAGATGTGACAGCTACACTCATTCGCAAGAAGATGATTATAATGAGGCTCTGAAGGCCTTTTTAATGATAAACATGAATGCCAAAACCATAGACATCCAAAAACCTAACCCTAGGAGATGAAACGCCAAAAGTCATGTGGGCCCTGTTGGGGTAAGTTAGTACATTAATTTACCAGGGTCATAACTTTTGCATACGATATATGTTTAAGGTGCGTGACAGCTTGTTTGAAATATATTTTCAAGAACTATTCATTATTCCATCAAAATCTAACTCTATCTACAGTTTGACTATGTAAATCCAAGCAAACATTGTTTAGAGCCCCAAAATGGCTCTAGAAGTACAAAAATATGTACTGACATGAAAGCTACCAAAATAAGCCAGTTGGAATAGGTGGGAGACCACCAATATCCACCTGGATGTCATGTAGGGCTTTAGGGCAGCATGTAAGTGTAGGACCCACAATTAAAAATAAATTGCCCCATTACAAAGAAACGTGTTGAATTGAAAATTGTCCAGATGAGTCAGTTGGAATATGGAACAAGTGGGTGGCCACCAATACCCACCTGGATCAATCCTCCCACCTTAGGAAGCAATGGTCTCCATTGTTTTGAGTGCCTGGGGAAGAGTAGAAAGCATTTTCTGAATCTGAATCTTGGTGAGTTGTGTGCCTTGTTGGAGAAGTTGTGCTTCTTGGTCCATGGAAGGCTATCACAAACTTGTTGTTGGCGAGGTTGAATCTGTTCCACCAAACTGTTGTCTCTGGGTTTGATGGGGCATTGTGTAGGCACCATTTTAGGTGAAGAAAAAATATCTTCTTTCTCTTCGGAAAACTATTTTTGCTGGATAGAAGGTGTTGAGGCTGCAGTGGTTGTAGTGGCCTTCTGTGCATCCTTTGAACAAACTGTGAAGAGGATGAATTTTGCAGTATGAGAGATTACCTTGTGGCACTGTTTTGGTTGAACAATAGTCAGAACTACCTCTGGTATCCTACAGAGCTGACCTCCCAGACTATTGATGACACTACAGGGTCTAGACTCATAAACAACATGATGTTTCCACATATATGGTTGGACCAAATAAACATCACATACATCAAGAGGGGTAAAATCACACACTACCTCATCCTTGAAGGGATGGATGCCATAGGACAGGCGACACTGTTGGATGACACGAGGATCTCATCCCTGGTGAAGCCACCTGATGTTGTATGGCTACGAGTGTGGTGTTGTCGACAACCCCAACTGTTTGATGACCTTAGCTGAGATGAGGTTCTTCTGGATGTCGTTATCAACAATGAAATGAAATGGGGTCCCCTTCACCCACATTTTTGAATGGAATAGGCTCTCCCCATCTTCAGGATTTATTGGTTCTTATGGTTGAATTTTTGTGTTCATGACAGTAGCAGTGGGGTCTACGTCGATGATCTGTCTATTTTCAATATTTTCTGGATCAGATTATGAATCAAGTTTTGGCTCTGTGTCTTTGACCTCAGCCACCAATGATTGTTTCAAGCAACATTCATCGGTGTTGTGCTAGGGGATTTTGTGGAAGCCACACCACTTCCTAGTGTCATTCTTCATCTTTCCTTTACCCTTATTGTCCTATGTCTTGGACTGGTTGTCTAGAGGTTGTTTGTTAGGGTCGTCTTTACCATGCTTTGGTTGTTGCATATTTGCAGACCCAAATTCCCATTTGTTATGATGCCTAAATTTCTGATCGATTTTGACAGCATGTCAATAGGAATCTCCCAATGATGAGATGTTTAGGAAATCCATTTTGGTTTGGATGTACCTATGTAGATCCCCACGGTAATTCAGAACTAGATGTCACTCAGAGTCTTTAATACCCAGCTTGGTGCACAAGGTATGGAAAGTATTTGTGAACTCTGACACTATTTATCTCTTCTCTTTCCACAGTGTGCTCCATCTCATGTACCGGTATTCATAGTTATCAATAGGGTAGTACTCTTCCTTGACCGCATCCAAAAACAAATCCCAAGTGGGCTCAACCCCATATATTCCATATTCCTCTATGGAACTTTGCTCTCAGTAAGTTTCCCACCAATGTTTGAAATGGGGGAGAGCCTTGAGGAGTGAGAAGGTGATCTTTTCCCCATCGAAATAATGTTGAACAGAGAAATAACCTTCTAATAGATTTAACTATTTTTCTAGGGCATTCACATTTGTCTGACCTTCAAATATGGGAATATCAATATTAACTTATACCTTGAAGGGAGAGGTTCCTCCAAAATGGTTGTTTGATGAAGATGTACATGTTTCTATCGGCAGGCATTGAAGGATGTGTAATATTCCAGATATAAAATAGTATGCAGAACATAAATAGTTAGCTAGAAATGGCAGATAAACAATGATTTAACCAGAACAACACCACAACAATACCAAAATAATACCAGAATAACACCAGAAAGAGAACTTTGATTATTGATAGAAATTTTCACTTTCCTCTTCGAGGGGGAAACCTCCAGTAGTGCAGAGCTCTATTACAATAATATCCAAGAAAAAACTTATCATACCCTCTATTCCTATTTATACTAAATTTGTCTATCCAAAAGAACAATTTAGAGGAAGATCTTGGTAGAAGCGGAAGCTTCTATTAAGTCTTCTTACATTTGACTTATTCCTCCTTATTGCTAGGCCTTATTAATATTGAACTTTATTACATGGAAATATATTATTCTACCCACTTGAGGGGTTAGGTAGCTTAGGTACCTAACATGCCCTCCCCCTTAGAATCAGCCTTGTCCTCAGGCTTGAGATGAGGAAATTGTTGCAATATGTTAGCAGGCTCCCAGGTGGCATCTGCTAGAGTTGTATCTTTCCACTGAACTAACACTTCCTTGATGGTACACTGACAAAGACGACGCTTTCACTGGTCCAAAATTGCTTGTGGCTACAACCAGATGGATCCTTCTTCATCCAACTCAGGAAGGTTGGTTTGAGATTGGCACTTAGCTCCAATCACCTTCTTTAAGAAAGAGACACGAAAAAAAATATGGAGCTTAGAATGATTGGGTAAAGCTAACCACTTGTCCAATGCGCTTGAGAACTGTATAAGGACCATAAAATATGGGTGCCAATTTCTGACAATGTTCGACCTTGAGTGAAGTTTTCTTATAAGGTTGCACCCAAAGAAATACCTGGTCACCTTCAGCAAATTTTCGTTCTGAGCGACTTTGATCGGCTTGTTGCTTCATGAGATTTTGAGCCATGAACAAATTATCTTTGAGGGTACAGAGAATAGCCTCATGAAATGTAAGTGTTTGGTCAACCGCCTGGCCCTTCTATACACCTAGCATGTAGGAGAGAACTGAAGGTGGATTTTGGCCATATACTTCTTCAAAAGGAGTCATGTGAGTAGTTGTATGGTAAGAAGTGTTATACCACCATTGAACTAATGGTAACCATTGAGCCCATTTATTTTTCCTTTCAGAGGCAAAACACCTCAAATAAGTCTCCAAATACTTATTTACGAATTCAGTTTGACCAGCACTCTGGGGAAGATAGGTTGTGCTGAGATGCAATTGGGTGCTCTAGAGTCTGAACAATTCTTGCCAAAAATTGCTAGTGAAAGTAGGATCTCAATTAGAAACAATAGAATGAGGCATCCCATGAAGCTTGAAGAGATGATCCATGAAAATTTGATCCACAGTTGATGCGGTAAATGGGTGTTGAAGAGCACAGAAAGGAGCATACTTGGAAAGACGATCCAAAACCACCATGATGACGGACTTATTTCCTAATTTAGGTAATCCCACAATAAAATCCATAGAGATGTCCCTCCAAATAGTGGGTGGAATCGAAAGCGGTTGGAGTGTACCAGGAGGTTTGATGGTTTCTCCTTTGTTGCATTGTCAAACATCACATTCTTCTACAAAATTGTGAATGTCCTTTTTCATACGATCCCCAAAAAAAGAACATTTGACCTGTGTTATCACTCCAGGAAACTCTCCTAGGCTGTAAGTCAGAGATGCCTGGTAACTTAATCTTTTGGTAAATATGTTCTCAATAAAAAGTGTGGGTTTGGAACAAGTCGAAGGACTGGATCATTTCTCACTCAAATCATGCATAAACACATCTAGATGGACAAGGCTTTCAACCACAAATGTTCAGAGAGTTTACAAATAAGGTGATGAATGAAGAAATAACTATTATATCAGAAGAATCACATATAAAGCATATATGAATGGCCAATTACAATAATCACAGGAATACTTGCAAAGTTAAACTTATGAATGCAGTGATAAGATGACAGTTATCAGGCATAAACAAGCATAACAGCATGAATACAATATCCAGGTGCAAGTACAGAATAGAAAAGAAGATGAAATCTGAACAAGTTATGGCAAAAGAAGCTTGTATTACTCCATGTGAAAATGAGAAGTTTTGAGTTACATAATATGAAAAAGTCTCCAAAGTCAAACCCCTGGTTCATCATCTAACCTTAGCTTTATAGATTTACAAAACAGTTATGAGATCCTGAAAACATGGATCAAATAAGCTAAAAATAGTAAATCAAAATCTAATTGCAAAAGATGTGGGATGATCCCCAAAAGTGAGGTCAATACCAAATTTTCTAGTCCTTCTCTCTTGTTGAGTGTTGTTGTAGTGCAGGATAGCCTCCCAAGGTTCAATGCTGACTCTCCAAGAGAGATAAATTTGAATCTGTTGATGTGAGAAACCGTCCTGATTTTCTGTCTTTGTCAAAGATGCCAAAAACCTTTGAAACACCTCCTCTTCCCATAATCTATCAAAATAGCTATTGGATTTATTTTGATAATTCACCAAATGCTCATTAGAAGAGGTTTCAAACCTTTCTAGCTCAAAAAACTTCGATCTGTGTAAAAACTTGATCATTCTGGACATGACAGGCTTTCGATAGTTAACTGAGAAAGCTCTTGAGTGAATTATCTACCGAAAGTCCTGATTTTCAGTGGTTAATGAACAATCATCCTGTTCGCCTAAACCACCGAAAATTCATCTTTGAGAAAACTTCAAAATTGCAAAAATGCTTACCTTAGATCCCTTTTTTGATATTCAAGGTTTCTTAGATGAGGCAACCCTTGTTCGTGCAGACCTACGAAATTCTGTTGGTTGTGTGGAAGGCTCTGGTGTGTCTACCATGGTCGTGGCTAAGTTAGCCAGGGTTTCTAATCTAGTTTGTTCATGAGCTGGTGATTGAAACTCCTTTAACTTCAACCTCAAAATCCTTAGTTGTCTATACAGCTTCATGTTTTCCCTGATCAATACCTTGTTTCTATCTTTAATCATGTCATGCTTCTCCTTGAGGGTTTGGTTTGTTTTGAACAGCTCTGCATTTCTGTCAGTTAGGTTTGCATTATCTTTTTTAATCACCCTTTCCAAGACTTCCATTTCGTAGACCTGTTGCAGGAGCTTGTTGATTTTTCATGATCTAGCTTTTTTAGGCTTACTTGAAGAGGGTTCTGCCACTGATGGACTGTGTGCCTCAGTATGAGTTGGTGAAGGTAAATTGGAACAATGGTCTGCACCATGTTCAGTCTGCACATTATCCTGAGTCTCAATCAATTCTTGTTCTGGTTCTGAATCACTATAAGGTAGGTTTAAAGGGTTGTTTCCTGTAGCAGGGTCTTTAGACTGTTCACCTTCAAACTGCAATTTTCTTTTGATACCTTTCTTCTTACCAAAGGATGATTTTGTAGGATCTCATGGTGGTGATATACCTTTCCTTTTCCTATGACTTCTTTTGGGAGTAATAGTCTTTTTGCCACTGGTCTTCTTAGTCTCAGCCTCTGGTGGTTTCTCTGTTTGGAATTCATTCCAGAAAAGAAAGAAACCCCAATCAACCCTTTTTCTCTGCAGAGCTTCCTTGACAAGAAGAGTGATGAGCCCTTGGTGAGATAGTCTGCCAGCAACCTTAGTAGGTTTGGCTTTAACTTGTTTGGCCATTTTAGTAAGAGTCTTGTGAAAATAGAAAGGTAGATTTATTGGTTCTCTACCTGTGAAATGATTGAGAAGCATAAAATGGTAAAACATTACTCTGTTATATCGTCCCTCACAGGTAATGTAAACAAAAATTGCCTTTAACAATGCCTGCCACCGAGGATCTAAAAAGGACATTGGAATATCCTTCTTCCAAATCAAGTCTTTGTGAATGGGCAACAAATATGATCTGAATTCTACATTTGATGGCAGTGTGGATTTAAACCAACAGTCCCCTGTCCGTGGAAGACCTGTAAACTCTGCTATAGACGCTTCATATATGATAAACTCTTCTTTCCCAATCTTGGCATATCTTCCATCATATGCAATTGCAAAAGCTTCAGCTACTTGTTGATGAAAACTGGTCAGTTTTTCACAGTATGTGAATACCCCTGCCTGTTTAAAAAACTCTGCTATCTCTAGGTGCGCTTCCAAGTACCAAACCCCATCTACCTCAGACCTCAACACTGGCCCTGCTTTCGGCATTGATCAATATTCTCTACACTTGTGACTATGGGAAACTGAGTGTCCAGGGGGGACAAAGGTTCTAGAATTTAGGAACGCAGAGGGCATATCTTAGGGAAGAACCAGTGGGACAGGATGACACAAAACTCGGATAACCAAGCTCAAACGCTAGACAAGTTGCAAACGACAATTTGACTGAGAGCATGCCGAAATTTTAGATTTTCAGTGGTAATCTTAAAAATATGAAACAAGACGAGGTTTGGATTTGCCTGATAAGTCGCACTGGCTTAATTGACTCTTGAGTGATTGCTGGACTCTAGTGACGCTTTGATTATCACCAGGGAAAACGGGATCAGGATCTCTGGAAATACATTCAATTTATGAAACTGCGAACCCACGACTGTCTCATAAATCTACGGAATTCAAAATGATATTGTATGAGGATTTAATGAGGGATTAGCGGGATCATTATGGATCATGTACTTACAAATGAAATGGAGGGAGGCTTCATGACCATCATGCATGAATTTCAGTGATGCCACCGTGTGTAGATTTTGAAATGATAATTGCGGTCGAAAAGACAGCAGGGGCTTGAGAGTTTTGGATAGAGACCATCAGAGTGCACAAACCTTCCACTTGACGAGCTTTCGATGGTTACATTTCATCATTGTGCCAAGTTGACAACTGGCTCGTGCGAAAGCACGGGCTTTTCATTTTTACCGTGAAAACGCTTTCGGTAGTTAACCACACTCTTGCTTTGACCTTTTAACTGCCGGAAACAAAATCTTTCGGTGGTTAATGAGCGCCTGTCGGGCTCACCTAAACCACCGAAACTTGAGATTCTGAATTTTTCTTGACCAAACCAAATCCAAAATTTCTTTTGGGCTTATTTACAGAATACAGACTCTCTAACCTACTTACAAAAATTTAGGAATAAAATTTAGACACAACCTATCACCTCAAAAAGAAAAATTTCAACAAATTTATTTGAGGAGATAACACTGGCTCCTATTGGGGATGAATGCCTCCCTGTAAGCTTTCAAGAACCATAGAATCAATGCCTTTCCTGAAAAGGAAAATAAAAACTAAACTATCTGCTAGTGTTTCCATTGGGCATGGAATTATTCAAAAATAAAAACTAAGACTAACATTACAATGTCTAGGCTCCACAGCCTTAGACAAAATAGAGTTTTAAAAATCGCCCATTTACCGGGCCAACGAACATTTCTTCGCCTCCCAGATTCTGTAGCATGAAAGTGTTGTTATTCTGTACTTGGGTAATCATGAAAGGACCTGTCCACAAAGAATCGAACTTGTTATGATTGTCTTTATCCTATCTAAGAGCATCCCATTTTAGAACCCAGTCACCAATCTGAAAATTGTCCACTTTCACCTTTCTGTCAAAAGTATTTTTGATATTCTTTTAATGAGCCTATGATCTGTCCACTAACTGTTCACGAGCTTGTTGTAGTTCCACCAAATCAAGCATCCTTCTTACCATGTCATTTGACTCGGTTTGCTCTTCCTAAAAGAACCTAGCCACTGGCAAAACTAACTGAACAGGAAAAATAACATCAGTCCCATAGACCAATTTGAATGGGGAAGTTCCTATGGACTTTTTTATAGTTACTCTATCTGCCCATTGAGAAAATTTCAGTTTGGAATCCCAATTCTTTTTGTTTTCCTCTAACAGTTTTCTGATGACTTTGATCAAACTCTTATTGGATGATTCAGCCAAGCCATTACCTTGAGGGTAATAGGGGGTCGAATGTACCAGCTGGATGCCCATTGATTTACACATATCTACCAATGCATCTACTTTAAACACCATTGCATTATCTGTTACCAGCCTCTTGGGACAACCGAATATGCTCAAAATATTTTCATAGAGAAACTTCATGACTACCTGGTGAGTCGCATTCCAGGTGGGAATCACCTCTATCCACTTTGTGAAATAATCTGTGGCTACCAAAATCCACTTATGCTGACCACTAGATGAAGGATTTATCTCACCTATAAAATCTAAACCCCACTATTGAAAAGAGCCATTCACCACTATAGGTCTTAGGGGTAAATATTTTAGTTGTTGCTTTCCCGTAAATATTTGACATTTGTCACAAGCTTTGACGAATGCACACACATCTGAGAAGAGGAAAGGCCAATAGTATCCAACCCTTAGGATTTTATGGATAGTAGTCTTCCAGTAATGATGACCCCCGCAAACACTTGAATGAAACTGATGTGTCACTTCGACTGACTCTTCTTTGTTTAAACATATGAGAAGCAAACCAGCAGGGTCTTTCCAATATAACAGATTTTTGTAAATGCATAATTTGATAGCCCTGAGCTTAAGGTCTCGAGCCTGAGTCACACTAAGTTCAAGGGGAACTTCGAGCTTTTGCAAAAAATGTATAATACCTGAATACCATCCACAAGAAGACAAGTTCTCTGCCACTTGTTGACTACTATGTTGTTCATCCGCTGCCAACTCTGTCTACAAATTTTCTAAACTTTCTCCCACGAAATTAATGTCCAGCAGCTCATGATTTTCCTCTGTTAAGAGCTTAGCAAGGCTCTAGCCTTTTACCAATTTGGCGGGCTTTACTTCAATATTGAACTCAATCATCTTTGCAATCCATCTAGCTCTCTTTCCGTCAATATCGAGCTGAGTCAAAACATCTTTCACGGAGGATGAAGGGACATATGCGATGACCTTTGAGTGAAGAATATAAATCCTGAAGGCTTTTAAAGACTTTATGAGAGCATAGGATTGTTTCTCGATAGGATCATACCTTATTTCAGCGTCTCTAAGTGTTTTGTTGAAGAAAGCCACGGGATGCTCCAAATTGTCATCATCTTTCTGCAGCAAAACTGATGCCACTGTGTCATAAGAAGCAAAGGAAAAAACATAGAAAATCTTACTGTAATCCAGGCTGATCAGAGTCGGGGATTCCATGATCGCTTGCTTGATATATTGAAAAGAGTTTCTTGCATGTTCTATCCATTTTATCTCAGACCCCTTTTTCAGCATGCATGTTATGTGTTTAACTAATTCGGCAAAGTTTGGCACGAATCTTCTAAATTTATCTTACTGAGCAGCGATTGAATATCCTTTTTTGATCTTGGAAAAGACAGCTTTTGAATTGCCTCCACCCAAGCTGGATCAATCTTTACACCTTCTGCTGAGACAATGTGACCTAAGAGCTTACCTTTCCTGAGAGAAAACTGGGACTTTTTGGGGTTCAATGAGATTCTAAACTACCTGCATTTCAAGAACACTTTTTTCAAATGCTTTAGATGCTCCTCATGACTGCTGGAATATACTGTGATGTCGTCAAGATATATGAGGACAAACTTGTCCTTTTCTCCCACGAAGGCTATGTCCATGGCCCTTTGGAATGTGGCCCAGGCATTCATTAACCCAAATGGCATCTTGGCGTACATAAAGGTACCCCAAGGAGTAGTAAATGCAGTCTTCTCCTGGTCATCAGGGTGGACAGAAATCTGATTGTAGCCAAAAAAACCATCTAGGAAAGACATGACATTAGCCCCTGAAATCCTTTGTAGCAAGTGTTCCATCTTAGGGAGGGGATAGTTGTCTTTCTTAGAGCATCTGTTTAAGTTTCTGAAATCTACACATAATATGACCTCACCATTTTTCTTCCTTACTATCACTAGATTGGCAATCCATTTGGAGTATCTCAGGGGAATAATGATCTTGGCATCGATAAGCTTTTTAATTTCTCTTTCAATCGCAGGAAGAAGAAGAGGATTGATATGTCTGAGCTTTTTCTTGAAAGGAATGGTGTCTTTTTCAAGAGGGATCTTATGTTGAATGATATCAGGGTCATAAGTCTTGAGGTCACTATATTTCCAAGCAAAAACATCAGAAAATTCCTTCAAAATGCTGCAATATTTGGACTTCTGATCAGCAGTCAATTCAAAAGACAAATTTATGAGTTTGGGTTGGCTTTCATCCCCTATGTTATGCTCGTGAACAGTCGGGTCTTTCTCCTTTTTGTCTGGATTGTAAGGGACGTCATTCTGGTCAAAAATCTTTTTGAGGGGTACCAAACCTCGGGGTATATAATTGTTAGGTAGCTTAACAATATCATGTTGACCCAATCTTTTCTTTAGATTGGACTTCTCGGATTCTTCTACATTTAGATTCTGTTGGTCAACATGCATATCAGAAAATTCATCTACCACTTGGAGAAATATGTTAAGTTCATCATCATCCTCAAAAAATTTCCAATATTTGATATTGTCAGGTAAGGATGGTCGATATTTTACTTAGATCTCATAACTGAGCCTAGGGGGCATGGGAGGAATGAACATGCTGGCTAAAATAGCAAGAGAATCAGCAAGTTGATTCATATCCTTGGGTATATATGAAATCTCAAAAACAGAAAAAGAATCTCGCACTTTCCATACCTCATCCCTGTAGGCCTTCAATCTGACATGCTTGGCTTGGAAGGTACTGTTTACCTATTGTATAATGAGGTCCGCATATCCAAATACATTCAAACCTCTTATCCCCATCTCCTTGGCTGAGTTTAATCCCAATAGCAAGGCCTCATATTTTGCTATGTTGCTAGTAGTTCTGAAGTCGAGCTTGAAAGACAAAGATATAGTCTCCTTTGAAGGAGAAATCAAAACTACCCCTGCACCTGTTGAATCTTTAGTACTGGCCCCATCAAAATACATCGTCTAGATTGAAACGTCCTTATCATCAGATTGTTGTTCAATAGGCTTCACAAGCTGCATAGGAGTCGATTTAGCATCATATATATGAAGGATGCATGAGCCAAAATCAGTATCCACAGCATAGATAGGATGATTTATAGAATTTTTTGCATCGTTGATGATGTAGGCTAGTTGATTCTCCCTGTAAAGTCTTTTCAGCTCCCCCCCAAACACTGGAATTGTAGCATATGTCAGATCCATCTGCAAGGTACCTCCTAGCCTTTTGCCCCATGGACGAGACAAGAGAATCCCAAACTTGGGTGGGATATCAGCAACCACCACATCCATAACCATGCTTCTCATCAGCAATTGAGCAAGGTTTATAACAAGGTCTTTGATTAGGCCAAGACATATGACTTTCCTAGAATCAAAGGAAAAAAGATCGTGATATGGTTTGGTGACCTCAAGACCAAGCTCATCCATCACTTCCTTTGGCATAAGATTATGTGACGCCCTGGAATCAAGCAAACAATTGTGGAGGATCTTATCATGGACATTTAGGGAGATGTAGAATGGTGGACAAGAATTATCTCGGTCTTCTATCATAGGCCCTATGGTTACTGTTGGCTTATCATCTTGTAGGTTAACAAAATCATCAGATGAAGAGGTCTTTGGCTCAAGAGACTTCAGGATGGTTGATTTAAAGATTTCATTCTTCATGAGTTCAATTAAAGGCATAGGTATCTTAACTTTCTGAATTTTTGATTCAAAATTAAAAGAGAAAGCTGATCTATCTGAACCTTTAACCTCATTGGAAGGAGCTTTGAGACTGACTTGCTCCTTGGCTGGGGGATGCGTTTTCTTCTGCTAGTGTTTTGCAAGAGAGGAGTTCTGTTTTTTAGGAGCGGGAGGCTACTTGGCAGCAACTTCCTTACTCTTCACAGGAGTAGTGACTTCCTTACTCTTCACAGGGGCAGTGACTTCCTTGTTCTTCACAGCAGCGACAATCAATGGTTTTGGACCAGCACTCTTGGATCTTAAGTTATAACCTTTCTGATCGTCTGTCAAGTAGATATATTCTTTAACACTTGCCTCCTAAATTTGTTGATCCATCAGGGCTTCTTCATAATCTACTTGTGTCAAAAATGAAGAATCATTTTCCTCACCAAAACAGTTTATTTCATCTGCATCTTTGACTTCCTCATGAGATGGCTATTGTTCTTCATCTAATATTTCATTTTGAAAAGGTGTTCTGATCCTTTGATCATCAGCTGCATTCCTACCTCTTTGAAGGATCTAAACTTATGGATTATTCCTTCTGTAAGGAAAAGCATTTGGATTTCTCGGGGCAAAAGAATTTGGCTCTTTTTCCCTTGCTGGTTGCTGATTCTGAACCTTCAATTTCGACATTTCAGATGTCAAACTGTCCAACATCTTCGCCACCTTTTCCATTTTACTATTAGAAGAAGAGGAGGACTCAACAACAGACTTCTTCCTCTCAACCCTTCCTTTAAGCTTCTGAGATGTTGTAATGTTTGATTCAACCTCGAGGGCGGCATCTTGCATTAAAGCAAGTGTGGTTGATCATCTTTCTCTGAGAATTAGATAAAACTCTGGATCAAAGGTAGCAGAGAACGTGATCTTTTCTGATGTGTTGCTTGGTTTAATCTCTGCAGGGATCTTGCCAAACATCCTATTGAACCTCTTGATGAAGTCTGAGACCGACTCTCCATCTTCTCTCTTCAAATTTCCAAACTCGGAAATGTAGTATAACAGATCTCTTCTTTCTCCCCAGTGTTTCAAGAATACCTCATCTAATTGTTCAAAACCTGTGATCGAATTTGTTGGTAGCTCTTTGAACCACTTTCGAGCTTGGCCATCCAAACTCTGAACAAAAAATCTAGTCCACACATCTTCTTCTGAAATATTGATATTTTCGGCATAAGCATAAAAAGCTTCAATATGTTCTTCAGCAGTATAATCCCCTGCTCCTGTAAACTTTGGCATATATTTCTGATAGTCTTCGGTTGGCATAGCAGACAAAGGATTTGGCAATACAAGTGGGGCATACCTATTTGCCAAAATCTGTTCCATCCTAGTTAAATGGGTAGCCATGGAAGTCTTGGTGGTTGACACAGATGAGGAACTCATAGGAGATGACAGGGGAGATGGGCTACCTGAGTTAAAATAGAATGGTTGTCTCACTTCACCTTGAGCAGAATTTTCAGAAATAGGTGGAAAATAAGAGGCTTTATAAAATTGACTGAGTAACAAGGCTAAATTTTCTTCTCCCTTAGAGGACAGATCATGAAGAATATCTTCAAGAACAGGCAGATTAGTGTGAGTGTATAGAACACCTTTCGTAGGTTTGATGGGTGAGGAATTCAAAGAAGATGAGGAAGAATTTTCCTTCTATTGAAAGGACTCTGTATTCAATTCTTTTGGATGGGATAAAACATCGACCTCAAGAATAGAGTCAGTAATATTAGAAGAAAATGAAGGTTCTTCTACCTTAAAAACTTGAGATAAATTTTCAATTTCCTGAGAATTATGAGTTTCAGCAGCAGGGGATTCAACTAGAGGTTTTTTAGATATGAAAGGAGGAGTGTCAGTTTGAATACCTGAATCTACTGCCTTTGCAGATCTGGAAGCCTGTCTTTGCAAAGATTTACCCTTACTGATGATCTTCTCAGGGTCAAGAACTGGTGTTGTCAGTGGGCCTTCTTGGTTTTCCCTGGTGTGAGCTCTTTTTGGAGCCACTTCATTTCAATGGAGTCGCCAGATAGAAAATTACAACCCGAATGATGTCCAGACTTTGTCTATCATCAAAGATGGAGCTATGTCATCTCCCAAGGAAGCCAAGCTTCAATCTCCTCTCCCCGGCAATGGCGCCAATTTGTTATCACTCCAGGAAACTCTCCTAGGCTGTAAGTCAGAGATGCCTGGTAACTTAATCTTTTGGTAACTATTTTCTCAATAAAAAGTGTGGGTTTGGAACAAGTCGGAGAACTGGATCATTTCTCACTCAAATCATGCATAAACACATCTAGATGGACAAGGCTTTCAACCACAAATGTTCAGAGAGTTTACAAATAAGATGATGAATGAAGAAATAACTATTATATCAGTAGAATCACATATAAAGCATATATGAATGGCCAATTACAATAATCACGGGAATACTTGCAAATTTAAACTTATGAATGCAGTAATAAGACGACAGTTATCGGGCATAAACAAGCATAACAGCATGAATACAATATCCAGGTGCAAGTACAGAATAGAAAAGAATATGAAATCTGAACAAGTTATGGCAAAAGAATCTTGTACTACTCCATGTGAAAATGAGAAGTTTTGAGTTACATAATATGAAAAAGTCTCCAAAGTCGAACCCCTGGTTCATCTTCTAACCTTAGCTTTATAGCTTTACAAAATAGTTCTGGGATCCTAAAAACATGGATCAAATAAGCTAAAAATAGTAAATCAAAATCTGATTGCAAAAGATGTGGGATGATCCCCAAAAGTGAGGTCAATCCCAGATTTTCTGGTCCTTCTCTCTTGTTGAGTGCTGGTGTAGTGCAGGATAGCCTCCCAAGGTTGAATGTTGACTCTCCAAGAGAGATAAATTTGAATCTGTTGATGTGATAAACCATCCTGATTTTCTGTCTTTGTCAAAGATGCCAAAAACCTTTGAAACACCTCCTCTTCCCATAATCTATCAAAATAGCTATTGGATTTATCTTGATAATTCACCAAATGCTCATTAGAAAAGGTTTCAAACCTTTCTAGCTCAAAAACTTCGATCTGTGTAAAAACTCGATCATTCTGGACATGACAGGCTTTCGGTAGTTAACTGAGAAAGCTCCTGAGTGAATTATCTATCGAAAGCCTGATTTTCAGTGGTTAATGAAAAATCGTCCTGTTCGCCTAAACCACCGAAAATCCAGCTTTGAGAAAACTTCAAAATTGCAAAAACGCTTACCTCAGATCCCTTTTTTGATATTCAAGGTTTCTTAGATGAGGCAACCCTTGTTCGTGTAGACCTACGAACTTCTGTTGGTTGTGTGGAAGGCTCTAGTGTGTCTACCATGGTCGTGGCTAAGTTAGGCAGGGTTTCTAATCCAGTTTGTTCATGAGCAAGTAATTGAAACTCCTTTAACTTCAACCTCAGAATCCTCAGCTTTCTATACAACTTCATGTTTTCCCTGATCAATACCCTATTTCTGTCTTTAATCATGTCATGCTTCTCCTTGAGGGTTTGGTTTGTTTTGAACAGCTCTTCATTTCTGTCAGTTAGGTCTGCATTAGCTTTTTTAATCACCTTTTCCAGGACTTCCATTTCGTAGATCTGTTGCAGGAGCTTGTTGATTTTTCGTGATCTAGCTTTTTTAGGCTTACTTGAAGAGGGTTCTGCCACTGATGGACTGTGTTCCTCAGTATGAGTTGGTGAAGGTAAATTGGAACAATGGTCTGCACCCTGTTCAGTCTGCACATTATCCTGAGTCTCAATCAATTCTTGTTCTGGTTCTGAATCGCTGTAAGGTAGGTTTAAAGGGTTGTTTCCTATAGCAGGGTCTTTAGACTGCTCACCTTCAAACTGCAGTTTTATTTTGATACCTTTCTTCTTACTAGAGGATGATTTTGTAGGATCTCTTGGTGGTGAGATACCTTTCTTTTTCCTATGAGTACTTTTGGGAGTAACAGTCTTTCTGCCACTGGTCTTCTTAGTCTCAGCCTCTGGTGGTTTCTCTGTTTGGAATTCGTTCCAGAAAAGAAAGAAACCCCTATCAACCCTTTTTCTTTGCAGAGATTCCTTGACAAGAAGAGTGATGAGCCTTTGGTGAGATAGTCTACCAGCAACCTTAGTGGGTTTGGCTTTAACTTGTTTGGCCATTTTAGTAAGGGTCTTGTGAAAATAGAAAGGTAGATTTATTGGTTCTCTACCTGTGAAATGATTGAGAATCTTAAAATGGTAAAACATTACTCTGTTATATCATCCCTCACAGGTAATGTAAACAAAAATTGCCTTTAACAATGCCTGCCACCGAGGTTCTAAAAAGGACATTGGAATATCCTTCTTCCAAATCAAGTCTTTGTGAATGGGCAACAAATATGATCTAAATTCTACATTTGATGGCAACGTGGATTTAAACCAACAGTCCCCTGTCCGTGGAAGACCTGTAAACTCTGCTATAGACGCTTCATCTATGATAAACTCTTCTTTCCCAATCTTGGCAGATCTTCCATCATATGCAATTGCAAAAGCTTCAGCTACTTGTTGATAAAAACTGGTCAGTTTTTCACAGTATGTGAATACCCTTGCCTGTTTGAAAAACTCTGCTATCTCTAGGTGCACTTCCAAGTACCAAACCCCATCTACCTCAGACCTCAACACTGGCCCTGCTTTCAGCATTGATCAATATTCTCTACACCTGCGACTATGGGAAACTGAGTATCCAGGGGGGACAAAGGTTCTAGAATTCAGGAACGCAGAGGGTATATCTCAGGGAAGAACTGGTGGGACAGGATGACACAAAATTCAGATAACTAAGCTCAAATGCTAGACAAGTTTCAAATGACAATTTGACTGAGAGCATGGCGAAATTTTAGATTTTCGGTGGTAATCTTAAAAATATGAAACAAGACGAAGTTTGGACTTGCGTGATAAGTCGCACTGGCTTAATTGTATCTTGAGAAACCGCTAGACTCTAGTGACGCTTTGATTATCACCAGGGGAAACAGGATCAAGATCTCTGGAAATACATTCAATTTATGAAACTGTGAACCCACGACTGTCTCAGAAATCTGTGGAATTCAAAATGATATTGTATGAGGATTTAATGAGGGATTAACGGGATCATGATGGATCATGTACTTGCAACTGAAATGGAGGGAGGCTTCATGACCATCATGCATGAATTTCAGTGATTCCGCCGTGTGTAGATTTTGAAATGATAATTGTGGTCGAAAAGACAGTAGGGGCTTGAGATTTTTGGATAGAGACCATCAGAGTGCGCAAACCTTCCACTTGACGAGATTTCGGCAGTTACGTTTCATCATTGTGCCAAGTTGACAGTTGGCTCRTGCAGAAGCACAGGCTATTCATTTTTACCGTGAAAACGCTTTCGGTAGTTAACCGCACTCTTGCTTTGACCTTTTAACTGCCGGGAACAAAAGCTTTCGGTGGTTAATGAGCGCCTGTCGGGCTCACCTAAACCACCGAAACTTGAGATTCTGAMTTTTGCTTGACCAAACCAAATCCAAAATTTCTTTTGGGCTTATTTACAGAATACAGACTCTCTAACCTACTTACAAAAATTTAGGAATAAGTTTTAGATGCAACCTATCACCTCAAAAAGCAAAATTTCGACAAATTTATTTGAGGAGATAACAACCCGGTCATAGGTTTTGGTAAACCCTGGATGCCCAACTATGGGAGTAACATGAAGCTCAAAAAGCTCCATGGATTTAAGTTGTGACTGTTTAATTAAATATAAACGGCCTTTGTAGCGAAGTTCATCATTATGCCAAGAGTACCCTGGGGAAACTGGAGAGTTGGATTTTAATTGTTGGATCATATGCGATATTTTAGGATCATGTAGCCATTCTTGGCACACAACTTGGAGCCAATATGGTACAATGAAGGAGATGGAAAAAAGGGACCCTTCATCTTTATATTTTCGAGAAATAGCATTAATGACCACATTTTCTTTGCCTTTATTGTAAATGATCTCATCATTATAACCAAAGAGTTTAGTTACCCATTTTTGTTTCTCTGGGGAGGAAGGTCATTGCTCCAGAAAATACTTGAGGCTTTGATGATCTATCTTAATTTGGAAGCATTTCCCCAGGAGATAAGGGCGCCAGAGATCCACTTCATGCAGAATAGCCAACATTTCCTTTTCATAGATTGATTGGCCCAAATGGCGTTCAGAGAATTGTTTTCTAGTAAAGGCCAAAGGTCTGCCTTCTTACATAAGGACAGCTCAAATTCCTCTGCCTAAGGCATCACATTCGAGGACAAATGTTTTTGTGAAATCAGGAAGGGCCAAGACCGGAGTAGTACACATAGCTTCCTTCAAATCTTGAAAAGTCTGATCCACTGCGAGAGTCCAAGTGAAAGAATTATTTTAAAGGAGAGCAGTGAGAGAGGCCGCAATCTTCCCATAATTCCAAAAAAACTTTTGATAATATCCAATTAAACCCAAAAAACCACGCAAGCTTTTGATAGTCTTGGGGCGAGTCCAATCCTGCATTGCTTCAATCTTTTTAGGATCCACCCAGACACCAGCCTTTCCAACAATATGACCCAAGTACTCTACTTATGAGGCTCCAAAGGAACATTTAGATCATTTGAGGAAAATTTGGTGTTGTGAGAGTAGATGGAGAATTTGATCCACATGGAAAAGATGAGATTGCCAAGTTTTACTATAGATGAGAATATCATCAAAGAAAACTAAGACAAAATGACAGAGAAAAGGACGAAAGACATGATTCATGAGGCTTTGGAAGGTGGTGGGGGCATTACACAGGCCAAAGGGAATGACCAAAAACTCATAGTGAGCCTTGTGAGTTTGAAAGGCAGTCTTGGGAATGTCATCTTCTTGCATACATATCTGGTGGTAGCCAGAATGCAGATCAAGTTTAGTGAAGTATTGAGCACCACTCAACTCATACAAGATATCATCAATGACATGAATGGGGAACTTGTCCTTGATGGTGAGCTTATTGAGGAAATGAAAGTCAGGACACATGTGCCAAGGACCTTCTTTCTTAAGTACCATGACCACAGGTAAAAGAATAAGGGCTAGTACTGGGGAGGATAACACCCGCTTGGAGAAATTCTTGCACTATTTTCTCAAGGGGTGATGATAAGGGAAAACATTGGGAGGAAGACTGCCAGAAACAAGGGGAATGGAATGATCATGAATAACACAAGAAGGAGGAAGTCCTTGAGGGGTGGAAAAAATAGCTTGATGTGTGGAAAGGATAGCTTGGAGGCCAGGATGCACAGAGGGTGTCTCAATGACTTGAATAGAATGGAGTTGAGCAATGATACCGAAGTGGACTTTCTTGAGGATATTTTCCATATGATGGGAACTAATGATCTCAAGAGAACTAGCTATGAGACCTTGGAATTGATACCTTTGTCCTTCCTGTTGGAATTGCATGGTTAATTCCTTAAAATCCATAAGAATGGGACCCAAAGTGTGTAACCATTCAGCACCTAACACAATGTCACAACCTCTCGTGTCAATGGAAAACATTTGAGATTTCAGTTGGTAATGTCTGATTTGAAGACGGACATTTTCACAACGCCCACCACATTTCATGGACCCACCATTGGTTATCATGATTTGAAAATTATTGATAGCACGAATATAGCAATTGGTTGCGTGGGCAATGAGATGATGAATAAAATTGTGGGTGCCACCACTGTCAACGAGGATGATGACCTTCCTGTGCTTAATGTAGCCAATGATCTTGAGCATTTGTGGGGCCGAGAAGTGAGTGAGGGCATGCAAAAAAATAAGTGGGTCAACTTTAGGTGGGTCAGCAGGCTCCTGGGTGGCATCAGGAAGGGAGGGTTCTTCAACAAGGGGAACTGTCACATTCTCTTCAAGAACATCTTCAGAAATTGCCATAAATAGTTTTTGTTCCTTACACTTGTGCCTCATAAAATATTTTTCATCACAATTATAGCAAATACCCTTCAGTTCGCGTTCATCCATTTCATCCCTAGTTATTTTTTGGACCTTGAGGAGAGTGACAGGGGGGTTACGATTAGTGGATCGAGGGCGAGGAACAAAAGGGGGTTCTTTGTTCTGGGAAAAAAAAATTGTTGGGCCTATTTAGCACGTTGAGTAGCTTCCAACCAAGTTGGAGGGTGGGCCATGAGAACCTGAGATCGGATTTCATCCTTGAGACCAATGATAAATAATTCACAGAAGAATGCATATGACATGCCCTTTGTTCGAAAGGAAAAATGCTCAAAAGCAGTGATGAAGTCTTCCACTATTCGTGACTATTTCAACTTGGTCAAATGACTGATATAGTGGGTAGCAGTATCAAAGAGGGCATAGAGCTCAGCAACAAACTAGGTCCATGCAATATACCCCTGACGTGAATTTTTTCACCATTTCCACCATTGCCAGTGTTCAGGATATATATAGAGGATAGCATAGCGAAGTTTGGCCAACTCATCAATAATACCATGCAAAGAAAAATAATGTTCCAATTAAGTGACCCAACCCATAGGATCGGAGCCATCAAATTTATTGACCTCTACGCGGGGAAGACAGGGTTCATGATGAAAGGATTTGGGTTGAAAATGCGGAGACTAAGAGGAATTAGCAGCATCGGGATGATCTGATGAGGAAGGACCCATAGGGAGGTTCAACAATTGATTGACAGTAGACTGGAGGGAGGTAAATCGAGTGGTAAGGTTGGCTTCCATGTTGTGAAATTGGTGCTCTAATTTATCAATGTGGGAATGGGTAGAATCCATCTGAGATGCGATATGTTCGATGGAGACATGGGCTTGATTGATGGAAGCGTGGATTTCTTGGTTGCGAGTGGTGGCCATTTGAAGAGGGGAAGTGCAGGTAAGGAAAAATAATAATGGGTGGGTAGGACCACAAAAAAAAGGACTTAGAAGTGATAGGTACCACGACGATCAATGTGTGAAGGGAAATATTATGGAATAGGCAAAAAAATAGGGAAACTGGGAAGGGGTCAGGTCCACTGAAACAAAAAGGATTAAAAATGAAGGGTATGAATATGATTAGGGAGAAAAGGGGAATCCAATGGAATAGGTCCCAAATAAGTGTGCCATCAGGACCGCTATACTCTCTTTTTTTTTAAACTCCTGCGGAGTTATACTTCGATGTGAAGAATACTGCAGTGATAAAATGCCCAAATGCTTAACAGGAAGAAATGTGTAGTAATTTCACAATCTGAATGCAGAAGACATAGTCGCGCGGCAATAGATCTTGTATGTTCTTTTTTTGTTTTCGTCCCAAGGGTTATGGTATTCAAGGGTTCTACAGACAAGGGTTTGCCCTGTGCTATAGCTCTCTGATATATGTGCAGGGTCCAACAATAGTACTCGGCCCAATATCTCAGAGCACCAACTAAGGAGGCTAGATTATGCCCTTAGTTGTACTACCCGACTATCCAGGTACTAGAGAGTATCTTCCCAAGTTTTGTTCTTGGTGACAGTATAGCAGTCAGGTAGCTGATCGATTTATCTATGGAGGGCTTAAGGAGATCTAGGTCGATCTGTATACAGGTCTTGTCTAATGCGCTACCACTCGAAGGGGTACCAACAGGGGTTACAAGGGTGGCCAACATATGTGCTCTTAAGAACCACTTGTATTTCCTACATGTATGAATCCTCGACCATGGGTTTATGCACGTAAGGACAGATCTATGTATCTTAAAGACGCTGGAATATGTCTCTACCCTGAAAAATAAAAAATTAACCCACAATTTTCTACCGGGGAAGGTGTATTGATACCACTTGTAATATTCCAAATATAAAATAGTATGCAGAACAGAAATAGTTAGCTAGAAATGGAAAATAAACAATGATTTAATGAGAACAACACCACAACAATACCAGAATAACACCAGAAAGAGCACTTTGATTACTGATGGAATGTTCACTTTCCTCTTCAAAAATTGTGCTTTGAGCCAAAATGGAAAATTGTGCTTTGAGCCAGTGGAATAGGTGGGGGCCACTGATATCCATTTGGATCAATCCTCCCCCCTTAGGAAGAAATGGTCTCCATTTCATTAATTCCCCCCATCAAATGAGGAAACTTTTGTTTAACTTGGCCCCATGTGAGCCACTTTCCTTGGTGTAGGAGTTTCCCTTCTTTGACAACTCAATAAAGATGGATCATCTGTTGACGAGTTCCTGTAACCTGTGTGTCCATGATCTGATCAATGGTGGCCTATTCCATGCATTCAGAGTTGAGCTATGTCGGTTTCAACTACTCTTCTATCTATGATGTGTCCAATAATGCTGGAAAGTATGGTCGAAGGAGGTCCACATTCAACAGTACTCGGTGCAAGCCAAGGAAGGGAGAAATACTTAGCTCAAAATAATTGTCACCAATAGCCTTGGTGATGGTGTAAGGACCATAACAAAGTGGGAGAAGATTTTGATGGCATCCTATAAGTCGCTCCTTCTGCAAATGCAACCAAACCTTGTCTCCCACATGAAACTTGTGTGGCACTCGATGTTGATCGTGGTGTTGTTTGTACTTAGAATTGGATTTCTGAAAAATATCATGGACCTGTTGGTAGATGTGTTGAATCCATTCAATAAACTTGGTGGCTTTGTTGGCCTCAGATTGAACATGGGAATATTTTTCCTGTGATCACAAGGGGCAGTGCGACATCAATGGGACCCAATGGTTGAAATCCCAACCCCACCTGAAAGGGGTTGTGCTCGGTCGAGCTATGGACAGCTCTATTATAGTTATGTTGAACATAGGGGATACTCTCATCCCATGTGTGTGGATGATTGGAGTTGTACATGCGCAAGATATGGGTGATCATCTTGTTGACGACCTTTGTCTGGCCATTAGTTTGGGGGTCGAACGCAGTGGATTTGGTGAGCTTCATGTCCAACAGTGGCCAGAGGGTAGAACAAAATGTGCTTAGGAAATTGTTGTCCCGATATGAGATGATGTTTTTCGATATCCCAAAATGCACCCACACCCATTCGAAGAATATTTTGGCAATAGCCTCTGTTGTGATACTCTTCTTTCAGACTGTCAGAATGGCCATCTTAGAAAATTGATCAACCACCACAAAAACATAGTAATTTCCCTTCTTGGTTGAAGGAAGGCTAAACATGTACTCCATCAAGGTGGATTCCCAAGGCCTATCAGCAGTAGGGAGAGGGGTGTACAAGCCTTTCTTCTTAATGGTTGGTTTGGAAATAGTGTAGGTAGTGCAAGACCGAATGTACTTGTCGACTTCATGTCGAAGTTTCGGCCAATAGAAATAATTATGTAGCATTGCCACTATCTTTTCCAAACCAAAGTGTCCTACCATCCGACTTTAGTGAGATTCCCAAATAAGCTTTGCCTGCTCGCTTGAGGGAACGCAGAGATGGAAAAGATGACATAATAGTCCATCCTAAAGATGAAATTTAGTGACGGGTGTTGTTAGAAAAACATGACCATGGAGCAATAAAATAAAACAAATGCAGAAATAAAACACAGAAGACACACAATACAAGAGAGACACAGATTTACGTGGTTCACCCAGTGTGGGCTACGTCCACCAGAGAAATTGCCAGGTCCTTCCTTTATTATTATCCAGCAAATGAAGGGATACAACCTACAGCAAAAC
>JASDQU010587587.1:124176-142599 GCA_032191745.1 Picea mariana | reverse complement strand
TTTTATATGACACCTCCATAAAATTAATAGGAAAATATTGATGATATGCATCTAATGAAGAAAAATAATTTTTAAAGATATTTTGGTCCACTAATTTTCTAGAGAATTTTTGTTAGGGTCCTAACCCGCACATAGGTAGAACAATATATTCGGATGTATTAAAGGTCAATATTAATAAGGCCTTGCAATAAAATAGAATAAGTTGAATGTAAGAAGACCTAATAGAATCTTCCACTTCTAGAAGGATCTTCCTCTAGATGTTTCTTTTGATAGACATATTTAGTATAAATAGGAGTCGGGGGTATGAGAACCCTAGCTTAGATATTATTGTAATAGATCTCTTCTCGACTGGAGGTTTCCCCCTCGAAGAGGCCCGTGAACATTGCTCTCAGAATCAAAGTGCTATTTCTGTTGTTATTCTTATATCATTTCCGTGTTATTGTGGTGATTTTTCTGGTTATATTGCTGTTATTCTGCCATTTCTAGAATTTTATTTCTGTTCTGCATACTTTTTATATCTGGTATATTACTAGTGGTATCAGAGCATTTTCCTCGGCAGAAATTGTGGGTTAATTTTTTTCTAGGGTAGAGATGTATTCTGACGTCTTTGAGCCACAAAGATATGTCGTTACGTGCATAAACTCACGGTTGAGGGATTCATACACGCAGGAAATACAAGTGGTACTTAAGTGCACATCTGTTGGCCACCCTTGTAACCCCTGTTGGTACCCCTTCGAGTGGTAGCGCATCAGACAACATATGTGTACAGATCGACCTAGATTTCCTGAAGCTCTCTTTAGATAAACCGATCGGCCGCCTGGTTGCTATAGTGCCACTGAGAAAAACACTCGGGAAGATACTCTCTAGTACCTGGTTAGTCGGGTAGTACGGCTAAGGGAACGATCTAGCATCCTTAGTTAGTGCCTTGAGATATTGGCTGAGTACTACTGTTGGATCCCGCACGTATATTAGAGAGATATAGAACAGGGTAAACCCTTGTCTGTAGAACCCTTGAATACCTAACCCTGGGGGACAGAAACATAAATATATTAAAACAGACAAGATCTATTGCCACGCAACTGTGTTCAGGTTGCCAAATCACTACACATTTCTTCTTGGTTAAGAATTTGGGCATTTCATCACTGTAGTATTCTTCAAACCAGAGTATAACTCTGTAGGTGTTAAAAAAAAAAAAAGTTTGGAAATTTTTGCACCATTATTTGAGACCTATTCCATTGGATTCATCTCTTCGCCCTTATCACATTCATACATATCATTTTTTGGCAAAATTTTTGACCCCAGCCCCCCATTTCGATCCCCTCATCATCATGGCCCATACCCGTAGCCAAGACTTGGAAGCTCGCTTCAATACCTTGCAATCTAATTTCACCGAAACCCAACAAGAAGTGAAATAACTCAGTGCCAATGTTGCCGCCATCAATACAACCATGCAGTCCTCAATGGAGGGAATCAAACAAGACCTGACCACCCAACTTGAATCTGTCTTTTTGATGCTCTACACCAAGCTGCATATCCATACAGATAACCCTTTATCTGACCCACCTCCACATACTGAAGCTGAAAATTCCTCTCATTCCCATAACTTTCAGCACCATCACTTTCAACGTGACCTACGCCTTCCGCGAGTGAATGTGACCAAATTTGATGGCTCGGATCCAACTGGTTGGGTAACCCAAATGGAACATTATTTCTCTTTATACAACATTATATATGACTTGGCAAAACTCCGGTATGGTGTTCTCCATCTAGATCAAGAATGTTGGCGATGGTGGCAATGGAGAAAAACTTCTCGTCAAGGGTATATTTCTTGGACACACTTTGTGGTAGAGATTTATGAACGCTTTGACACTATCACCAATCATTTGGGCTGTTTGACAAAGTTTAAAAAATTAGGAACAGTGGAAGGCTTTATAGCTGCTTTTGAGTGCCTGGCTTTTCGGACAGAGGGCATGTCTGATGCCTTTTTCCAAGTGTTTTATCAGTGGCCTCAAGGATGAGATTCGGGTCCATGTCCTCATGGATCAGCCTCAAAGTTGGGTGGAAGCTACTAAAAGTGATAAATAAGCACAACATGTTGTATCTTTGCAAAACTGAAAACCCTCCTTTATCCCTCACACTAAACCAGTAAATACCACTACTCCCTCCACTCCACTAAAGATCCAAAAATTGAACAGGGCTGAAATGGCTGAACACCAACTCAAAGGCCTTTGTTATAATTGTGATGACAAATATTTCCTGGCCCACAAGTGTAAGGAACAAAAACTTTTTATGGCCGTCTCGGAAGATACTTCAGAAGAGGATGTTGAAACTCCCCTTGTGTCCGAGTCACCTAAGACCACTGACATAACCCCTCCCTCAAACCCTCCCGAAGTAGAACCGGTCATTTCCCTAAATGCTCTCACTGGCTTCTCTGCTCCCTAAACCCTCAAGCTAATCAGTTACATCAAGCATAGGAAGGTCATCATTCTGGTTGATAGTGGAAGCACCCATAATTTTATTCATCACTGCATTGCCCAAGAAACTAATTGCTACACCCATTCAGTCAATAATTTCCAAATCATGATTTCCAATGGTGGCTCCATGAAATGTGGAGGGTGTTGTGAAAATATGCATCTCCAAATTGGTGACTACCACCTGAAATCTCATATGTTTGCTATCGACATGGGCAGTTGTGACATTGTGTTGGGTGTAGACTAGCTAAGGACTTTGGGTCCCATTCTCAGGGATTTTAAGGAATTAACCATGCAATTCGACTAGGAGGGCCAACAATATAAGTTCCAAGGCATCACCGCCAGTTCACCTGAGATCATTAGTTCCCATCGCATGGAAAAGCTGCTAAAAAAAGGTCATTCTGGTGTTATTTCCCAACTCCATGCCATACAAGCAACAAAGACACCCTTGGTGCTGCAAGACCTCCAATCCATCCTTTCTAAACATCAAGTGGTCTTTTCCACTCCCCAGGGACTCCCTCCTTCCTGTGGTGTCCATGATCATTCCATTACCCTTGTACCAGGAAGCCTTCCTCCCAATATCCGTCCATATCATCACCCCTTTTCCCAAAAAAATGAAATTGAGAAAATGGTCCAGGAACTCCTTAATGCAGGCATTATCCACCCTAGTATGAGCCCTTACTCTTCTCTGGTGGTCATGGTCCTGAAGAAAGAAGGTTCTTGGTGAATGTGTCCTGACTTCCGTGCCCTCAACAAAATTACCATTAAAGACAAATTTCCCATTCCTGTCATTGATGACCTCTTGGATGAATTGAGTGGCACCCAGTTCTTTACTAAACTTGATCTTCATTCTGGCTACCACCAGATACGTATGAAAGAGGCAGACATTCCCAAGACTACCTTTATAACTCATGAGGGCCACTATGATTTTTTGGTCATGCCCTTTGGCTTGTGTAATTCCCCCTCCACCTTCCAAAGCCTCATGAATCATGTCTTTCATCCTTTTTTCCATCATTTTGTCTTAGTTTTCTTTGATGATATCCTCATCTATAGAAAAACCTGGACAAACCATCTTGCTCATGTGGATCGAGTTCTCCATCTACTCTCTCAGAACCAACTTTTCCTGAAACAGTCTAAATGTGCTTTTGGTGCCTCAGAAGTCGAGTACTTGGGTCATCTGGTTGGCAAGGATGGCGCCAGGGTGGATCCCAAAAAGATTGAAGATATGCAAGAATGGCCTCACCCAAAGACTCTCAAAAGCTTGCATGGATTTCTGGGCTTAATAGGTTATTATCGCAAGTTTGTTAAGAATTATGGAAAGATTGCAACACCTCTCACTGCACTCCTAAAAAATAACTCTTTCACTTGGACTCCAGCAGCTACTCAAGCTTTTCAAACCTTGAAGATGGCCATGTGCACCACTCCAATCCTGTCCCTTCCTGATTTCACAAAGACCTTTGTCTTGGAATGTGATGCTTAAGGGAAAGGAATTGGTGTTGTCCTTATGCAAGAGGGTCGACCATTGGCCTTTACCAGCAAGCAACTGTCTAAAAGAAATCTGGGCAAATCAATATATGAAAAGGAAATGTTGGCTATTTTGCATGCCGTTGATCTGTGGCACCCTTATCTATTAGAGCAATGATTCCAAATTAAGATAGACCATCAAAGCCTCAAGTATTTTCTGGAACAACACATTTCCTCCCCGGAGCAACAAAAATGGGTGACTAAGCTCTTTGAATATGATTATGACATCATTTACAAGAAAGGCAAAGACAATGTGGTTGTGGATGCACTTTCCCGAAAATATGAAGATGAAAGATCCCTTTTTTCTCTTTCCTTCATTGTACCAGATTGGCTCCAAGCCGTTCGCCAGGAATGGCTACATGATCCCAAAAGTTCTCATCTGATCCAACAATTGCATTCCAATGTTCCAGCTTCCCCAGGGTACTCTTGGCTCCATGATGAGCTTCGATACAAAGACTATTTGTATTTAAGTAAACAATCAAAACTTAAATCCACGGTACTTTCTAAGCTTCATGCTACACCCACAGCTGGGCACTCAGGGTTTACCAAAACCTATGATAGGGTAAAACGTTCTTTTTTCTGGGATGGTATGAAACAAGACATTCATAATTTTTTCGCTGAATGTGATGTGTGTCAATGCAACAAGGGAGAAATAGTCAAATCTCCAGGCACACTACAACTGCTTCTGATTCCACCTGCTATTTGGAGGGATATCTCTATGGATTTTATTACATGCTTACCCAAATTGGGAAATAAATCAGTTATCATGGTGGTTGTTGATCGCCTTTCCAAGTATGCTCATTTTTGTGCTCTTCAACACCCATTTACAGCATCCACGGTGGCTCAACTTTTCATGGATCAGGTCTTAAAGCTTCATGGCATGCTGCATTCTATTGTTTCTGATCACGACCCAACTTTCACCAACAATTTTTGGCAAGAACTGTTCAAGCTACAAGGCAGCCAATTGCATCTCAACACAACTTATCATCCCCAGACTGATGGTCAAACGGAAGTTGTCAACAAGTGTTTGGAAACATATTTGAGGTGTTTTTCCTCAGAAAAGAAAAATCAATGGGCTCAATGGTTACCCCTAGATGAATGGTGGTACAACACTTCATCCCATACAACTACATGCATGACTCCTTTTGAAGCGGTATATGGACAAAATCCACCTTCAGTTCTCTCATACTTACCGAGTGTCTCGAAGGTCCAGGCGGTTGACCAAATTCTTATAGTTTGAGAGGCTATTCTCCGTACCCTCAAAGAGAATTTGGTTATGGCACATAATAGCATGAAGCAACAAGCAGATCAAGGTCACTCTGAACGTCAATTTATAGAAGGGGATCAGGTGCTTCTTCGACTGCAACCTTACAAGCAAAATTCCCTCAAGGTAGAGCATTTTCAGAAGCTAGCGCCCAAATTTTATGGTCCTTATACCATTCTCAAGCATGTGGGACAGGTGGCCTATCAGTTAGCTTTGGCCAGTCACTCTAAGCTACATCCTACTTTTCATGTTTCATGCTTAAAGAAGGTGATTGGAACTAAGTGCCAAATTCAAACCAGCCTTCCCGAGTTAGACGAAGAAGGATCCATTTGGCTACAACCACAAGCAGTTTTGGACCAGCGTGAGCGTTTCCTGTGTCAGAGAACCATCAAGGAAGTGTTACTCCAGTGGAAAGATACAACTCCAATAGATGCCACTTGGGAACCAACTACCATTCTGCAATAATTTCCACATCTCAAGCCTTGAGGACAAGGCTATTTTTAAGGGGGAGGACATGTTAGTGTCCTAACCCGCACATAGGTAGAACAATATATTCGGATGTAATAAAGGTCAATATTAATAAAGCCTTGCAATAAAATAGAATAAGTCGAATGTAAGAAGACCAAATAGAAGCTTCCGCTTTTAGAAGGATCTTCCTCTAGATGCTTCTTTTTATAGACATATTTAGTATAAATAGGAGTCGGGGGTATGAGAACCCTAGCTTGGATATTATTGTAATATATCTCTACTCGATTGGAGGTCACCCCCTCGAAGAGGCCCATGAACATTTCTCTCAGAATCAAAGTTCTATTTATGTTGTTATTCTTATATCATTTCCGTGTTATTGTGGTGATTGTTCTGGTTATATTGCTGTTATTTTTCCATTTCTAGCATTTTATTTCTGTTATGCATACTTTTATATCTGATATATTATAATTTTTGACTTTAAACATTTTATATTGCACCTCCATAAAATTAGGAAAACATTGATGATGTGCATCTAATGAAGAAAAATAATTAAAAAAGAAGAAGTTAGTATTCAATCAATTATTCACATGGTCAACATGTACTCTATTATCTTATGGTATATAAAATTTCTTTCATACATTTTTCTTTTAGATTGATTTTGCATAGAATATGGTTTCATAATGAATATTGATTGATTTTAATGAGAAGAAATGAGTATTTTGTGAGAAACATGTGTTTTTCTTTTTCATCAAGAGTTTATCTGTCATTTTGATCTAGTTCTCTTGCAATCACAAATAATCCTTTCATTTCCATTTAGGGGCCATTACTTTTGTATCCTTAATCTAATATGAGACTCATCACAATTGGATTGAAGTAGACCACATGTTCCTAGTGGCACCCAAGGTACTCATGGTAGCCACTGTTGGGTTTAARCTTACAACCTCATAAAGTTTGAGTATCGGAGGAGGTTAGGTGATAAACTACACTACAAGGTGGAACCTAGCACTCTATTACCTTATCACACACAAACTTTGTATTATAAACACACCTCTTTTTTAGATTGATCCAACTGTAAATCATGGTTTCACACTAAATCTCGATTGATCATATTAGGAAGAAAGGACCGATGAAACTTTGGGATGAGAAAATTTAATTCTTTCCTAGAAAAATATATATATTCCAAGGAAAACCTCATAGGGAAACCTAAGGATGCTTCACCCATCGATGCARACTAGTACACCTTKCCTAAGGGAATATGAACTGAGAACCCATTGGCACAAAACTAGCCAAATGTCCAACAATATTTGTGACAATTGATTGAGCTAATTCATATTATGTGTGTGTGTGTGTGTGTGTGTTAAAGAGAAACTATCAAATGATCTGAAAATTGGAAAACCTCGGCCCCATCTTGCTATCATTTTTGAGTGTGAGGATGAGGTCGTAGGTTCTAAGTGAGTGAAAATTACATATTACATTAATGTAGGTTAAAACAAGGAAAGAATAAGCTGATTGGCACAAATATCGGGATGGAATAAGTTGTGGGTACATCTATTAAAGCACACTCTCAACAAAGGCGGCTTAGACACAAACCATAATTGGTAGAGCCCATGTAGGGTAGGAGATAGCTTACCAAGATTTGAATCTGGGTCATCTTCACTGCAACTACTCCAAATTGTTTCTAGACCATAGCTTGACAAGGAGTGGTCTAGTGATAATTGTTATGACATTGACCTAGGTTCAAATTATGATGTGCATTCTTGTCCCTTGAATGAGATTTATAGGATGTGGCTATTACTAGATGTTTCATTAGTTCCTTCTTATCCTAGTCATTATTAACTTCTTATGACTAGATGGTGTCTTAGTGACTTCTCATTCTAGTAATTACTAACTTCTCTCCCATTTGAGTTCATCATAATTTCATCAAGATTGAACTTAAGAATATAAATGTAGTTTTTGTACTTTGATAATCACCTTTGTGAAACATATGAAATTGAAGTATAATCCTCAATTTAAGTTTATTAATATTTAACTATGATTCCTCTCATAGCAWTGTCACTTTCTCCCCACCATTAGATCACAACCAAACTTGCTTCATAACTTTATAACTAAGGTCTTCAAAATGCACATTMAAAAAAAATTGCTATTTTATTGACACTTCCATGATAATTGACATGGTTGAATATTTAATGTTTTCTATGAAATCTCAACTCAACGTGCTTTGCTAATCATTTGTATTGTGGGTAGGATCTCATAGGAGAATATAATAGAATTTTGGATTAAGAATGCCCAAGAAAAACATCACTAATAAATCTAAGGCAATGGAAATTGAACATGGGGTTGTTCCCTCTAAATGTGTATTAAAATTTCAATACTTGTTTTCAAATTGTCAATTGAGTCTCATCACAGATATGTGTTACACATTCTAGTAATGGGTATGATCTATAGGAAAATATACCATTGTCTTAAAGAGGACACTCTGAATGTAATGTCTCCTTTGCTACATGAGCTATAAATTTTTGTGGATATTCCATTGGAAAGTTTGTCACAACAGATCTAATAAAAATATTAAAATATTTATTGTGAAGGTTAAATTTCTTTAGATCTTAGATTATTTAAATACTAGTTTTCTGCTTAAATGTATGAAATAGTTGAAATGTGAAAAATAAAGAACAGAAATAAATACTCACACACCATCCAAAATTAAATACAAGATATGATGTGAGAAACCTAATTTGGGAGAAAACCTAACTAGAAGGTGAGGCTACTCTGCTCTTTTTTCTTCAAATGCAAGTACAAAGAAAGAGGCACTGTCTGTGGAGCTACCTTTGACACTGTGGCTTGTATGGATGCTATAGAATATCTCTTCCTTTGTTGTGCTCACAAAATTCCACTCTTATATATTTTTCTTAGCTATGGAACAAGATACAATACAAAATAATGGAACCCCTTCTCTTCCTAGCATACCAATATTGAACATAGTCCGATAGCCATCCAGGGAGGTTTTGACTTCCTCAATCCTCAATTAGTGATCGGGTTTGGACCTTCTAGAATCTTCTAGAAAACCAAGTACATGGCTAGCCCCACACGTTTAAGTAATGGAGGTTGACATGGCATCCAGTCATACCATGGTGGCCAACACAGTAGGTTAACTTGCAAGAGGCATACCGTTTTCATACGAGCTCCGATTGAGGTGTTTGACACACCATTGGAAATGTCTCAAAGTGTAGAACATATAATMTTACTTGATAGTAAGGTTTATACCATAAAAAAGTGTTGTTTGATCTCTCAAAAATGGCTCCAAAATATTTCGTACAGGTTTTTGGACCCAAATTTCCAAATTGGGACCAACCGCTAAAATGGATCTAGAATTTGATACCTCTATTTTTTTCCATTGAGAAAGTACCGAGATTGATGAAAAATAATATAACGATCCAATCCAGATCATACCTACCCATTTAGGGAGGATTTTTGTCCCCAAAATATTTACCAAATGAGGTGAGGAAAATTTTCCTCTACCTTCTTCCCAGAGTACCACTTTTCTTTTCTTGGAAGTTGTCCTTTCAACCCAATTTGCAAAAGGTCATGTTTCCCCTGTCTTGTAGTTCTAGATTGATTTTAAAAAACCATCTCCTCTGCCAACTCTTCCTGAGCATTTGGTGCTAAGTACGCTATGGAAGATAGGATCTGTTCCTCCTCCTGATCCAACAAGGATGGTGTTGGGTATGTGTTATATTCTTTTCATGTGTGTGTGTGGGCGCGTCAGATTTGACAATTGCGTCTGACGATCCCAACTTCTATATTGTGTTTGACGATCCCAACTTGATATTTTCTCAACGATCAGAGAAAATATGTTGAGGCGATATTGCAGAGGTTTAATATACATGGAAGTAAACCGGTCAAGGTTCCTATTCCTATAGGTGTAAAGTTATCTGCAGATCAGTGTTCCAAGACACATGAAGAAGAAGAGGACATGTCCCATGTTCCGTATGCTAGTGAAGTTGGAAGTTTGATGTATGAAATGGTCTGCACTAGACCGGACATTGCACATGCAGTGGGAGTTTTGAGTAGGTATATGTCAAAACCAGGGAAGGAGCATTGGAAAATAGTAAAGAGGGTATTCAGGTATCTTCGTGGCACTACCAGTTATGGAATGTGATACTAAGGAATACTAGGATTGGAAAAAATGGTGGACATACATGGCTTTGTTGATGTAGACTGGGCTGGAGATCTGGAACACAGAGGATCTACAAGTGGGTATGTGTTTAACCTATTTGGAGGAGAAATAAGTTGGATGAGAAAAAGGTAGGCTGTAGTGGCACTCTCAACTACATAAGTTGAATACATGGCAACCACTCATGCAAGAAAGGAAGCAACATGGTTATAGAGATTGTGTTCAGGTATTGGGTTGGTACAACAAGCAGTGAGATTAGATTGTGACAGTCAGAGTGCAATATTCTTGGAAAAGAACCCAACTTATCATTCGAAGAGAAAGCATATTGATGTTCAATATCACTTTGTGAGAGACATGGTTGAAGAAAAGAAGGTGTTGCTGGAAAAGGTTGAAACTTTGAAGAATGTTGCAGATTCATTGACAAAGTCTATGAGCATAGAAAAGTTCTCCTGGTGTAGAGTAACAATGGGCATTGATGCCCTGGATTGTTGACTATAGAATCCTGTGGACCCCTGGATGAAAAGAAAAAAACAAGTGGGAGAATGTTGGGTATGTGTTATATTATTTGCATGTGTGTGTGTGGGCGTGTCAGATTCGACAACTGTGTCTGACGATCTGGGCCTTTTTTCCTATTTTAGCGGATTTTGCTATTTTTAGCAGTTTTCTAAATTAATCCTAGATTAAGGGATTAGGGTTTTGGTATTTACGGAATACCTAAAAACATTGTATATATTGTATGATGAATGGTGAAATTAATACAATGAAGAGTTAAAAGGTTTTCTCCCTGTTAAGGGTTTCTGGTGTAAATATATGTGTACTATGTGTATGAGCCATTGATTAATTTATGTTTTGCTTAAGAATCTATATGCATCACTTTAATTCGCAGGTTTAAAACTTACATGTGGTATCAGAGCTCGTTTTTGGCTTCAGAGGGACACCTTTTTTGTTGAGGGTTTGGCTCGATCTTGATAGATCAAGTTTATCTTGGGTCTGTGATAAACCTAGGTTTAGTGGGAGATTTTGCAGTGGTGATTCGAGTGTAGAAAGAGGAATGGAGAGCTCTTCTAGAATCGAGATAGAGAAGTTCAACGATAAAAACTTTGAGCTATAGAAGCTCAATATGGAGGACCTTCTTGTAGATAAAGAACAATGGATCGCTGTGGATCCTGGTACACAACCTACTGGTACGCAACCTACTGACACACAGTCGACTGGTACAGAACCTACTGGTACACAACCTACTAACACATAGTCAACTGGTACACAACCTACTAGTACACAAACTACTAGTACACCAGCTACTGGTATGTCGAAGGAAGATTGGGAGAAGTTGGACAAAAGAGTGTGGAGTACTATTTGACTCTGCTTTGCAGATTCGATGTTGTTGAATGTCTCAAGAGAATCTATGGCCAAGGAACTCTGGAATAAGTTAGGGAATTTGTATCAATCAAAGTCCATAGTAAACAAGTTGTTTCTTCGAAAGAAGTTGTATCATCTTAGAATGGAAGATGGAGACTCTGTGACAGAACATCTAAATGCATTTAATACTCTAGTAAGTCAACTCATATCTGTTAATATTACGATTGCAAAAGAAGATAAGTGTATTACTTTGTTATGTTCTTTGCCAGACTCTTGGGATAATCTAGTTGTAGCAATTGGTAGTACCACTCAATCTACATTGAAGTATGAGGATGTAGTTTCATCCTTGTTATCTGAAGAGATGAGGCGAAAAAGCATGGATGATCATAGCACAGATGCTTTATTTGTAAGAGGTCGAACCCAAGACAGGAATCCTAGTAAGTCTTCAGGGGGGAGATCTAAATCTACAGGTAGATCTAAGTCTCCAGGAAAATATTTGAGGAAATGTTGGAAGTGTGGTAAAACATGGCATTATAAGAAAGATTGCAAGTCTAAGAAGGTTGATAAACCAAAAGGATCTGATAGTACCTCTTCCATAGAGGCAAAAATCTCCACTGAAGAAGGAGGTGATGTTTACCTAGCATCTACAGGTACACATGTAGACCGTGGTGTATGGTTGATCGAATCAGGTGCATCATACCATATGAATCCTCACAGGGAGTGGTTTTGTGAATATGAAAAATACGATGGTGGTGATGTATTCCTAGGAGATGACTCAACAACCAGAATCATGGGATGTGGAAGGGTTATTTGCTGCTAAAAGATGGAAGGATCAGAACTCTCTCTTGGGTTCTGCACATTCCAAAACTAGCCAGGAGCCTAATATCTGTAAGCAAGTTGGATGATGCAGGAGTGGATACTGTATTGGGAAAGGGCACTTGCAAGATGGTACAAGGAGAAATGGTGTTGATGAGGGGAGTTCGGTGTGGAACTCTGTACAAGTTGTTGGAAAGCACTTATACTAATGGGTGTAACAGTTCTGTTGTCCCTGAGAAGAGAAATGAAGTACACAAGACCAATACTATCCCTGAAAAGAAGACCATGTTGTGGCATCAAAGACTGGGGCATATTGGAGAAAAGGGCCTTCGAACACTACATGGTAAAGGTATGGTTGAAGGTATTCCTAATTTCACTCTGGATTTTGATTTTTGTGAACATTGCATAT
This sequence comes from Picea mariana, assembly GCA_032191745.1. Lineage (NCBI taxonomy): Eukaryota > Viridiplantae > Streptophyta > Pinopsida > Pinales > Pinaceae > Picea > Picea mariana. The sequence continues at coordinate 130,117 of JASDQU010587587.1, read as the reverse complement.
ATGGTAAACATAATTGAGTAAGATTCCCATCTAGTGCTACAAGAGCATAGGGGATCTTAGAGTTGATACACAGTGATGTCTTTGGACATGTTCCTATTTCATCCCTAGGTAAATCTGTGTATTATGTTTCATTCATAGATGATTTCTCAAGGAATAAATGGATTTGTTTTCTTAGAAAGAAATCTGAGGTATTTGATAAATTTAAAGAGTTCAAGGCTCTGGTAGAAAATCAGACAGAAAAGAAAATAAAGGTATTGAAGATAGATAATGGTGGAGAATTCTGCGGAAATGAATTCAAATAATTCTGTAAGAAGTGTGGTATAGAAATGTAGAAGACTACTTCATACACACCTCAATAGAATGGAGTTGCAGAAAGGATGAACATGACACTGATGGAAAAATCAAGGACCATGCTTAGTGGTGCCGAGTTAGGACAAGAATTTTGGGCAGAAGTAGTGGGTACAACATGTTACCTGGTCAATCGATCACCCTCATCAACGTTGGATGATAAAACTCCACACGAGGTATGGACTGGAAAGAAACCCTCTCTTGAACATCTTAGAGTTTTTGGTTGTGATGCTTATGTACATGTTCCAAAGGAAAATATGAGTAAGATGGATAATAAATCTGAAAAGTGTATCTTTATTGGTTATAAAGATGGTGTGAAAGGTTATAATCTTTGGAACTTAGAAACTAAGAAGACTGTTTACAGTCGAGATGTTGTTTTTAGAGAGGTAAAAGATGTTTCCAAACAAGAATTCCTACTAAGGAAAGAAGAACCTGAGAAAATAGAGCTTGAGTTGGATGATGAAAAATCTGAATCATCTGAAGAAGATGAAGCAGAAGAAGAAGAAGAACCTCATACCCTAGTATTGAGGAGATCAGTGAGAGAAAGAAGGAAACCAGAAAGGTATAGTTCACCCAATTTTTGTTTCAATTTTTCTTTATCTATTATTGATGATGATCCCAGAACTGTCAGGGAAGAAGTGAATTCAGAGGATAGTAAACTAGGGAAGAATTCCATGGTTGAAGAAATGTATGCCTTGAATAAGAATGAGGCATGGGATATAGTTGAGTTTCCAGCAGGAAGAAAATCTGTTGGTAGCAAATGGTTGTTTAAGAATAAGTTTAATGCAGAAGGAAAAGTGGAGAAATAAAAAGCTCGACTAGTAGCAAAAGGTTATTCCCAGGTAGAGGGAATTGACTTTGGTGAGACTTTTTCTCTTGTTGCCAAGTTAACGTCTATTAGATTTATTTTATCTATTGCTACTACTTTTGATCTTGAAGTGGAACAGATGGATGTGAAGACAACATCCCTACATGGGGATCTGAAAGAAGAAATCTACATGAAGCAACCAGAAGGATTTGTAGTGAAGGGAAAGAAAGAGCTGGTCTGTAATCTAAAGAAGTCATTATATGGTCTGAAGCAATCACCTATGATGTGGTACCAAAAATTTGACACAAAAATCCTTGGATTGGGATTTGTGAGAAGCAGAGCTGATCACTCTGTATATTCCAAGCAGGTTGGTAATCACTTCATTTATGTAGTGTTGTATGTTGATGACATGTTGCTGGCAGGAAATAACATGGATGTTATCAAGGAGGTGAAATTGCGGCTATCCTCCAAATTTTACATGAAGGATCTCGGTGCTACTAACTTCATTCTAGGAATGGAGATTAAAAGAGACCGTGCAAATAGGAAACTCTGGTTGAATCAAAGAAAATATGTTGAGACGATATTGCAGAGGTTTAATATGCATGGAAGTAAAGTGGTCAAGGTTCCTATTCCTATAGGTGTAAAGTTATCCGCAAATCATTGTCCCAAGACACATGAAGAAGAAGAGGACATGTCCCATGTTCCATATGCTAGTGCAGTTCGAAGTTTGATGTATGCAATGGTCTGTACTAGACCAGACATTGGACATGCAATAGGATTTTTGAGCAGGTATATGTAAAAACCAGGGAAGGAGCATTGGAAAATAGTAAAGAGGTTATTCAGGTATCTTCGTGGCACTACCAGTTATGGAGTGTGCTACCAAGAAAGACTAGGATTGGACAGAGTGGTGGAAATACATGGCTTTGTTGATGCAGATTGGGATAGAGATCGGGATCGCAAAAGATCTACAAGTGGGTATGTGTTTAACCTATTTGGAGGAGCAATAAGTTGGATGAGAAAAAGACAGGCTATAGTGGCACTCTCAACTATAGAATCTGAATACATGGCAGCCACTCATGCAAGCAAGGAAGAAGTATGGTTATAGATATTGTGTTTAGGTATTGGTTTGGTACAACAAGCAGTGAGATTAGATTGTGACAGTCAGAGTGCAATCTTCTTGGTAAAGAACCAAGCTTATCATTCAAAGACAAAGCATATTGATGTTCAATATCACTTTGTGAGAGACATGGTTGAAGAAAAGAAGGTGTTGCTAGAAAAGGTTGACACTTTGAAGAATGTTGCAGATTCATTAACAAAGTCTGTGAGCACAGAAAATTTCTCCTGGTGTAGAGTAACAATTGGCATTGCTGCCCTGGATTGTTGACTATATAATCCTGTCGACCCCTGGATGCAAATAAAAAAACAAGTGGGAGAATGTTGGGTATGTGTTATATTCTTTGCATGTGTGTGTGTGGGTGTGTCAGATTCGACAACTTCATCTGACGATATGATCATTTTTTGCTATTTTAGCGGATTTTTCTATTTTTAGCGATTTTTTAAATTAATCCTGGATTAAGGGATTAGGGTTTTGGTATCTACGGAATACCTAAAAACATTTTATATATTGTATGGTGAATGTTGAAATTAATACAATGAAGAGTTAAAAGGTTTTCTCCCAGTTAAGGGTTTCCGGTGTAAATCTCTGTGTACTATGTGTATGAGCCATTGATTAATTTCTGTTTTTCTTAAGAATCTATATGCATTGCTTTACTTCACAGGTTTAAAACTTACATGTTGTATCAGATCTTGTTTTTGTCTTCAGAGGGACACCTTTGTTGTTGAGGGATGGCTCGTAGAGTTTGAGATTCTCCATATTCACTATTGAGTAAATGCACATGTATGGGGGTAGAATGAGTTTGCAGGTGTTATCTCCCACCTTATCCAATATCCCAAAAGGTCCATACCACAAAGACTTGATATTCTTACTAGGAACCTGTAGTCTTTGCTTCTTCACCTGTACCCAAACTCTGTTTCCCACTTTGAATGAATTCTCAATTATGTGTTGGTCATGTCTGGCCTTGTATTTTTCTTGTGACTTCTTCAACATCTYCTATACTTGCAAATGGATTTTCCTAATATTCTCAACTAATTTTTCTTCTCTCAATGCATCTCATGTGAGGTCCTCCCTCACTCCTCCTTAGTGTYCATATATAACATCCAAAGGTGAAGGTGGAAAATATCCAAAGCAAGTTTCAAAAGCTGACTTACCAGTAGAAGTGTGGACTGCTCTATTATAAGAGTGTTGTATGTAGACCATATTTTCATCCTAGGTATTCAAATGCTTTTGATTGTAACCCCTCAAAAGCTGCACCAAAGTCCTATTGACTACTTATGTTTGCCCATCTGTCTATGGATGGGATGTCGTATATATATTCAACTTACTGTCCATATTCTCCCACGATGTAGTCCAAAATGTACTGATAAATATGGTATCTCTATTTGAGATGATGCTCCTTGGTATCCCAAAGTGCACCCAAACTTACTCAAAGAACATGTTTTCTACTTATTTTCATTTGATGGTATTTTTACAAGGCATGAGAATGCACATCTTGTTGAACCTATCAACCACCTGTTGATCCACTTTTGTTGATCAACGTTATTGCATATTGGTCCATCCATAGTCATTTTTCTTGTACCTTGTATATCCTATACTTAGCCATTTTCCTTTAAAATTCGAGTTGCAGAGCGGGCTATCACCAAGTCACCAAGCCCGTAAGTTCACAAGTCTATACTTAGTTTATTTTCCACCCTCCAAAATCCTAATACTTAGCCTTTTCCTTTGTTGTAGAATTCTTGTTGCAGAACATTAAGCCATCTCTCACCCAGAAAATACTGACGTCCAACAACACACAATCCCACAACACTCAAAAATACCCTTCCCATTTTTGCATCACTCATAACGCACCTTTTTACCTTTTGACACTTAATTGATTTCCTGAATGCGAATGGGAGGTCCTCCCTTTGTTTCCATTTACCTTTCCCTAGACCCACAACCCCATGTACCACATTTCCGCGTAATCCAAAATGATTCATATATTTCCACAACCCACAAAATCAACCTTTCTGGTACTTAGTATATTTATTGAACTCGGATGCAGGAGATCCTTCATATCTCCCCTTCTGTTCTCCATATCCCGCAATATCGCATCCTGCATTTCCGCAATCAAAATAATGCAATCTACACCCCTCACTTTACACCTCTATACTTAACAATTTTCCATACTCCCCGATACAATATCACAATTCCTGATGACATTTATTTCCCATCGCCACATTAGCCACCACTTGTATGAATTGAATATTTTTATTATGTGGCATGAGTTTTGTAATATATTTTCCATAAATCTAGAGTCATACCATGCAATAGAAAACTTCGAATTATGATCCAGGTGGATATCAATGGCCACCCACCTATTCCACTGGCTCAAAGCACAATTTTCCATTTTGGCAGTTTTTATACACTTTTTCGGGTCCTGAAATTCCGGGGCCATTTTGAGGTCTTAAACGACGTTTCTTGGGCATGACAGTGCCTGTACGATAGACAAAGACATTCTTTGGGCTGATTAGAATGTGTACTTATTGGCTAGACCTTTCCAACGGGATATCGAGCGTGCCAAACAGAGATTGTATACAAAATATACGACCCCGAGAAGTTGGCATACCAACTAACCCCATCGGGGCCCACGAGACTTTTGGAATTTCGTCTTGTAGGGTTAGGTTTTTGGATGTTTAGGGTTTCATCATTCCTTCTTTATGATAAAAAGGCCTTTCGGCCTCATTGTAATCCACTCTATTGAATTCACGTAGCCGTCACATCTCTTCTCATAGGTAAGCTACCAACATTCGAGCGAGTTTGTTTCATTCTACATTTTTACACTTCAACACATTCCATTTATTAATAGAAGTCTAGTTTCACTATATATCTATGTTTTTTTTATGACTTTTATTTCATTTTGTTCCATTTATAAATTCGGATCAATGGTATTATAACGATTCTCTTTTTATATGTTTCTCTATGCATGTCCCCAATGAGGTTAGGGTATAAGGAGTTGGGACTCGAACTAGTTGAGCTGTTACAAGACTGTCCTTTCCAACCTCGATGGCCTCCCATGGTTGAAGAAAAGAGAGACTATGGAGTAGGATATCCTATTGTTTCTCGAGGAATCCCTCACGTGGAAAAAGAATGAGATGATGGATAATTATTCCCAGATACTTCAACGATTGCCAATAACTAACCCATCTTCATCAAGTAGAAACTTTGGAGGAACCGCCCCCTTCAAGGTACAAGTTAGTTTTGATATCCCTATATTTGAAGGTTATATAGATGTAGATGCCCTAGATAATGGTTGAATCTGCTCGAAGGGTATTTTTCTGTCCATAATTTTTCCAATCAAGAAAAAATCACCTTTATGCTCCTTAAGGTTGTCCCCCATGTCAAGGATTGGTGGGGTACTTACTGTGAGAAAAATTCCATGGAGGAATATGCACTATTTGTAGTCATACCACTTGGGATTCTTTCAGGGATGCTATTAAGGAACAATATTACCCTGTTGGAAGCTACGTTGACCAATATACAAAATGGACCACGTTGTGGTAGGAAAGGTACCAAACAATGCCAGAGCTCACAAATGTCTTCCATACCTTGTGCACCAACCCAGGTATCAAAGACTCTGAATGACACCTGGTGCTCAAGTACTGTGACAGTTTTCATCAACACATCCAGAC
>JASDQU010587587.1:16411-30637 GCA_032191745.1 Picea mariana | reverse complement strand
ATCTCCTATGATCCAAATCCCCAGCCCAATATTCATCCACAAAGCCATGAATATCCACCACTCTGTCTAATCCCGATCTTCCTTCGTAGAACAATCCATATCTATCAATGCCACGCAAATACTTGAAAATCCTTTTTACTGTTGTCTAATGCTCCTTCCCTGGTTTTGACATATACCTGCTCAAAACTCCCACTGCATGTGCAATGTCCGGTCCAGTACAGACCATTGCATACATCAAACTGCCAACTACACTCGAATATGGAACACGATACATGTGCTCCTCCTTTTCATGTGTCTTGGGACACTGATCCACAGATAACTTTACGCTAACAAGAATAGGAACCTTGATCAGTTTACATTCTTGCATATTAAACCTATGTAATATTGTCTCTAAATATTTTCTCTTATTTAACCAGAGTTTCCTCCTTTTCTGATCTCTTTTAATTTCCACGCAAAAAATCAAATTTGAAGCACCGATATCCTTCATTTCAAATTTAGAGGACAACTCAGTTTTCACATCCTGGATAATCTCCTTGTTGTTTCCTATCAGCAATATGTCATCCACATACATGAAAAAATAAGTAAAATGATCAACAATTAATTTAAAATACACACAGTGATCCTCTTTGCTTCTTGTGAAGCCAAGTCCCAACATATAAGTATCAAATTTTTGATACCACATCCTTGGTGATTTTTTTAAACCATACAGGGACTTTTTCAGCTTGCATACCAGCTCCTTCTTTCCCTTCACAGCATAACCTTTAGATTGCTTCATATATATTTCTTATTCTAGATCCCCATGTAGGAATGTTGTCTTTGATACATTTGTTCTACTTCAATATCAAATGCAGTAGCAATAGATAACAAAAATCTTATAGAGGTTAACCTGGCAACAGGAGAAAAAATCTCACCAAAATCATTTCCCTCAACCTGGGAATAACCCTTTGCTACTAACCGAGCTTTGTATTTCTCTACTTTTCCTTATGCATTTAGCTTCTTTTTAAATACCCATTTTTTGTCGATGGGATTTCTTCCAGTCGGTAACTCCACTAGATCCCAAGCCTCATTCTTATCCAAATATGTCATTTCTTTGTCCATGGCCCTTTTCCATAGATTTCCATTGTCTTAATCCACTACCTCCCTGGCAGTTCTAGGATCGTCATTAGTAATAGACAAATAAAATTTTGAATGGAAATCAAATGGAGTATACCTTTGCGATAACCTTCTTTCTCAAATTGATCTCCTCAATACTGGACTATGAGGATCTTCTTCTTCTGATTCATGTTCTTCTGTAGATTCTGGCTCATCATCCTTTAAATAAAAATCTATTTTCTTTGGTTCTTCCTTACTTGGTAGGACTTCTTGTTTAAAAACATCCTTGATTTCTGTAAATACAACATCTCGACTATACACTATCTTCTTAGTTTTTGGGTCACAAATCTTATAACCTTTGAGACCATCATTATATCCAATAAAGATACAATTTTTGACCTTGTTATCTAATTACTCCTTTTTTCCTTTGGAACATGAACATATGCATCACAACCAAATACCTTGAGATGTGTGACAGAAGGTTCCTTACCAGTCCATACCTCTTGTGGAGTCTTGTCATCCAACGCTGATGAGGGTGATCTTTTGACCAGGTAACATGCAGTACCCACTGCCTCTGCCCAGAATTCTTTACCTAACCCAACACCACTGATCATGCACCTTGATTTTTCAATTAGTGTCTTGTTCATCCTTTCTGCAACTCCATTATGTTGAGGTGTATATGGAGTAGTGTTTTGCCTTGCTATATCGCACTTCTTATAGAATTCTTTAAATTCATTTCCGCAGAACTCTCCACCATTATCTGTCCTCAACACCTTAATTATTTTCTCTGTTTGATTCTCAACAAGATCCTTAAACTCTTTAAACCTATCAAAGAATTTGAATTTCTTACTGAGTAAATATATCCAAGTATTCCTCGAGAATTCATCTATAAATGAGACATAATACACAGATTTTCCCAATGATGTGACCGACACAGGTCCAAAAACATCACTGTGAACTAGCTATAAAATTCCTTCAGCCCTCATTGCACCAGAGGGGAATCTTACCTAATTCTACTTCCCATATAGACAATGTTCATAGAAATCAAAATCCAAAGAGAAGTTAGATATACCTTCAACCATACCTTTACTGTGTAGTAGTCGAAGACCCTTCTCTTCGATATGCGCCAGTCTTTGATGACACAACACAACCTTTTCTCCAGAGACTATAGGAGTTCTTTCTTCTTCAAATCCAATAATAGGAACAATGGAACTATTACACCCATCAGTAATAGTTCTTCCTTGTAGCTTATATAGAGTTCCAAACCAAACTCCCTTCAGCAACACCATTGCTCCTCGAACCATCCTGCAGGTTTACTTTTCAAATATTGGTTTTACCCTTGCATCGTCCATTTTTCTTACATAAATCAAATTTATAGCCAAACCTGGGATGTGAAAAACACCAAGCAGTGTTCTAATCCTTCCATATATGAGCCTCAGCTTGACTTTTCCTCATCCTATGATTTTGGTTGTCGAATCATCACCTAATAAAACATTACCTCCATCATACCTTTCATATTCGCAGAACCACTCCCTATGGGGATTCATATGAAAATATGCCCTAGAGTCAACCAACCATGCCTCATGATCTTCATGTGTGCTTGAAGAATCCAAGTACACATCCCCTCCTTCTTCCTTCGAGGTATTTTATTCTGTAGAAGGATATTCTTCAAATCCCTTCTTTTTCTCAACTTTGGACCTACATTGCTTCTTGTAGTGCCCTTATTTTCCACACCTCCAACATACCTTTACAAACTTTCTGGGAGATTCAGATCTACCCATAGAATTAGATCTCCCACTTGAGAACTTAGATATATTTATTTCCTGGGAACGTCCTCTTGCAAATAATGCGTCTGTGCTATGTCCTTCCATATTATGCTGTCTCATCTCCTCCGACAACAAGGATGAGACCACTTCATCAAACTTCAAGTAAGTTGTATTACTACCTATGGACACAACCAGAATATCCCACGAGTCTGGTAAAGAACACAGTAAACTGAAACATTTATGTTCATTTGAATTTTTAATCTCAACAGATACTAACTCACTTACCACAATATTGAAGGCATTCAAATGCTCTACCACCGAGTCTCCATATCTCATCCTCAGGTTATACATCTTCTTTCTCAGGAATAATTTATTTACTAGGGATTTAGACTGATACAACTACCCCAAATTTTCCCATAAATCCTTGGTTGTAGCTTCCTCTGACACATTCAATAATACTAAATCTGAGCGACATAGTCATATTGTGCTCTTTGCCTTTCGAACCAAATTTTTCCAATCATGTGCTGAAGTTCCTGTAGGTGCAGTACCTGGATCTACCGCGATCCATTGATCTCTATCCATGAACATATCTTCCATATTGAGCTTCCACAACTCAAAACTTTTCCCATTAAACTTCTCGATCTCCATCTTTGAATTGCTTGCCATTTATTTTCACCTGAAAAATCAATACCACATATCTCCCATTGTAACAAGGCTTATCATAGTCCTGAGACAAACCCTTGAAAACAAAGGCGTCCCCCTAAAGTCAAAAAATCTTTGATACCAAATTATGATTTCAACCTTGTACAATATTTACTGCAAACATATATTCAGTAAAAGAATATAAAAGATACAATGACAAATACAAACATTACACAGAGATTTTTCCCCTGGAAACCTAAACCGGGAAAACTAGCATATTCTATATTTTCATTGTGTTACATTGTTTACAATACAATATACATATAGGAGTCAACAAAATCCAAAACCCTAACCCAATGACCTAGATTAGTCAACAACCCTAATTCCTTAACCGGAAATAGAAAACCATCAAAAAAGAAACCATGTGCCGAAAAACCACCTAAATATGTGACACTACTACTCGTGAAAATAATATAACACATAACCAATAGAATGGAGACTCAATATCGTCTACATCCATACCCCCTAGGATGGGTAAGGAAATACGTGGAATTGAAAGTGAGCAAATAGTGAAAATTTAAGTTTTCCATCAACCAAAATTTTGTGGATGAAGTGGTTGTAGATGTGGTTCCTCTAACACATGTGGATTCATCTTGGGAATTCCATATTTGTATGTGAGGGATGCCATTTTTAGAAGGAAATAGAACCAATATATGCCAGTAAAGGATAAAAAATATTATTCCATAAATGCACACAAGGACAAAGATAATCTCTCTCTAATTAGTGTTAATCGGGAAAGAACAATCATGGGAAGTACAAAAAAGTTTGTCTTGTTGTTCCTAAGAGAAGGAAAGAATCAAGGAGAGGGAAGAAAGTTGGAGATGAAGTCATCCTTGGAATGATGTAGTGGTGAGTAGCATCAATGACTACAACAACTGATTGAATCCTAGAGGTAATTGTTTCAGGAGCCTCAGGGGCTGCCAACCAAGAGAGAGGTTGAACATAGGATTCAGTTCTTTCCGAAGTTACCACTGCCAAAAAATGGGTTGTATAGGGAGTTTGTCATTGAGGAAGGTGAATTAAATAAGAAACAACAACAATTGTTAGAGTAGGAAGTCATCATACTAATTAAATTACCATGTGGTTCACCCATCATTGTGGTTCCAAAGAAATATGGAAGCTGGATAATGTGCATTCACTACAATGCCTTGAATAATATCACCATCAAGAATAGCTATCCTTTTCCAAAGATTGATGCCTTCTTGGATCAATTGTAGCAATACAAATTCTTCACTAGGCTAAACCTCAAATCAAGCTACCATCAAGTGAGGATCAAGGTGGATGATGTATGGAATACAACATTAAAAATAAGAAAAGGTTTTTATGAGTGGTTTGTAATTCCTTTTGGATTATGCAATGCACCTAAAATGTTTATGATGCTAATGAATGGTGTGCTACACCCCTTCATTGTCTCTTTTGTAATAATATATATGTATGACATACTAATCTTTATCAATACTTGGAAAGAGAACCTCTAACATGTGATATAGGTAATAGAGACCTTGAGGAAGAATCAGTTGATTGTCAACTTGTATGGAAAAACCTCCTTGATATACCTTGGACACATGATTGGAGGAGGATAATTGAGGGTATATCCAAAGAATATTCCAGCCATCACCCAATGTCATATTCCCACCAATATGACAAAGGTCAGTAGTTTCATGGGAGAAACTTAGTATTTAAGGAAATTCATTGTAAAATTATCCACAATAGCGATGCCACTACATGCCGTAACTTCTAAAGGAAAATATTTCATTGGGGTAAGACACAACAAATATAAATTGAATACTTGAGGAAGAAAATCAATGATTCTCTAGTCTTAGCCATGTCAAATTTACAGCGAACTTTTGAGATACAGATTGATGCTAGTAGATATGCATTAGGAGTCGTACTCATGCAAAGATGAAGGTATATGTTCTAACACTCCTAGTTGTTTCATCAAATCATCATCCCCTTCAGTATCTATAGAGTCATAGTAATATGTCGTAGGTGAAGCATTTCAAGTGGTTATGTTTCTTGCATCAATTTCATTTATTGTTTGAGTACAATAAAGGATTCACAAAAAGACTAGAAAACATGCTCTCTCAATCACAACTGAAGAACATTACAGTGATTGGAATGATAATGTAGCTTGAGCCTTTCACTCATGAACTTCTGAGTGAATATTATAAGGGAGATGAGGATTTAAGAGGATTCTACAAGTAGCTAAATCAAAGATTTATCATTTTCTGGGAAGGAAATGAATATGACCTCAAATATGGGTTTCTATACAAAATGGAAAAGATATGCATGCGTTGGGACAAAATGGTTCAGTTGACAAGATAAGCACACTCTTCTAGGATTGCTGGAAATTTTTGCATGAAAAAGAAAGTGGTGAATTTGCGATGGTATGTGTATTGGTCAAAGATGTAGTAGCATGTGGAAATTTTTTTAGAGGATGTGTTCTTTGCAACACTAGCAAGCCAAGCAATCAGAAACTTGACATGTACATGCCATTTCAAGTACAAAGTAGGCCTTTGGAGAGCATCTCCATGGATTTTGTTTTAGGTTTTCCTATGACTCATAGAGGCCATGACTACTTGTTTATTTTAGTAGACCACTTTAGTAAAATCTGTGTGTTCATTCCCTATAAGAAGAAAATCTCTTGATCAGAATCTTATGAACTATTCTTTATCCATGTCTAGGTAAATTTTCTGTTTCCAAACTCCATCACATATGATAGGGACAACAAGTTATTGGGTAGATTTTGGAAAATACATTGGAAAAAAATGGATAACAAGTTGGGGTACCCTACTGCCATTCATCCTCACACTGATGGGAAAACTGAGGTAGTAAATAGGATGTTGGTGCAATTGTTGAGAGGTGCAATTGGTGCAATTGGTGCAATTGAGAACTTCATTCTTCCACCAATAAATCTCCTTTCGAGACTTGTTTTGGTCATTTACTTCCTTCACCATTTGACATTGTTTATGAACAACAGAAGGAAGAAGTAAGACTACAAGGTGAAAAACATAAGGAAATCACATTAATGGAAAATATCAATGATATATATCTAAGGGTTCAGGAGAAACTCAAGAAGAGCCAATAGTTGTATAAAGCCAGGCATGATCAACATAGGGAGGATCATAAATTATGTGTTGGAGACAAGGCATGGATATATCTCTGTAAGGAATGACTATACAGAGAAATGAAGAAACTCAAGCCCCTTAGATATGGACCATTTGACACCATTGAAAAAGTGAATGAGAATTCCTTTAGTTTGAAACTTCTACCCTATATGCAAATCAGCTCAGTGGTGAACGTGGAATATTTGAAGTTGTATGAATCTTCTATATTGGACGAGGAGGAATAACATTAGGTTATTCCCACTATGGAAGACCTTACACCTCATGTTCTTGAGGATTTTGTGGAAGATAGAATTCTGCGGCATAAGGAGTGGATAACTCACAAAGGACAACAAGAAATGTGGTAGATTGGTCTCATGGAACAAACTGCAAGGAAAGTGAAGTATTATGAGAGGAACCAAATTGCAAGAAATTTTCCTCATCTATCCTTGGGAACTTTTGGGGACCAAAATCCTCCCAATGGGTAGGTGTGATCCAAATTAGATCGGGCATGAACTATTGGCTATCAACACAAGCTCTAAGATGATGAAAAAAGGAATTATTTAAGGTTATGGACGATGAACGTGATCAATTTATTGGCATGAAGGTCCCCTTTCCATCATGATTGATGTCCATTTTTGTATGTAATATATGTAAAGTTAGGAAGGATATTTTTGTACATAAAGAAATAATGATACTTTCATGAGACCCTTTCCACATGGGAGAAAATAAAAACAAATAAAGAAAATAAGGAGAAATGTACTAGAGTGTAACATCCCGCTCTTGCGCACACTGAGCGAACTTATTCTTTGAGGACACTTGCTTTCAAGTGATCTAGATTATTATATTATTGGTTGTTGATCATGATTATGAGGAATTATGTATGTGATTATATGTTATTTTGTTGTATTGACTTAGACAGGTGATATTGAATTGGTTCTCCTGAGTGTGCAGTATTTGGACCTCGAGGATGTTGAGGCATCAATGAAACCCTTGAACTCTGGATCGAGTCAGGGAGTAGACTATTGGGGTTTGATTTTTCCGTATATGACATATGTGCATCTGATTAGATGTTATGATTGTGGATTTTATTTTGACATGATTTTTGATGATGCAAGCTACCAATAGCTTGCCGACCAGACTCACATGTGGAGTAGAGCGGTCATGCATGAATACCGTAGACGTTGAGGGAGAGGTGTGGACAACATCCCTGCGACATCCCACTAGAACTCCCACTGTGGCTCGAACTGTAGGTTAACGACTACCTAGTTCGAGGAGACTGACGATGCCATGAGGGCCGACTGTGACAGTTTCTCATGATGATTCTAAGGGGTGCACAATAAGGCAGGGGCCTTAATCCTTAGAGGCCCTTAGTCTCCCAAAAGATCACTTGGCGTAGTATTGACTCCAGGGGTTTTTTATGTCTACCAATTTACCCAAGAGGTGAGTGGCACCCTTGGAGCATGTAGTGCGTCCTGAAGGGCATGTCGCGTAAGGAAAGCAGAAAGAGGTGAGTGGAACCCTTGGAGCACTTAGTGTGTCCTGAAGGGTACGCCACACAGGAGAAACATAATGAGGCGAGTGGCACCCTTGGAGCACCTAATGCGTCCTGAAGGGCACGTCGTGTTGTTAAATAATAATTGAATAAACCTAGATGGCCTTAGAATGAATGATGTGAACAGAAATATTAAAAAAAAATACCTAATAAAAATGTCACCCAGCCTAGGAAAATAAATTCTAGGTCTAAGTGATACTTGTGGTGAAAAAAAATAAAAATAAAAATTAATAATATTAATAACATCATTAAACATGTGAATTCAAATAATTTATTAAAATCAAATTACTTTGGGGGATTAAATTGTTAAAAAAAACGAAATAATTGTTTTGTTACATATGCTAATTAAAAATTTATTAATTAAAAAGAAAAAGGGGAAAATGTAATTTCTACACTTGCCAATTTGAGTTTTAGATAAAAAGGGAAAGAGGGAAATTTAAAAGAATTAGGAAAATAAGGGACAAATGGGGAAACATAAAGAGAAAGGGAAACATAAGGGAAGAGCAGAATGATTAACTTAGCAAGGAATCTTGCCTTTAAGAACTTTCTAAAATTGAACTCAACTAGTAAATTAGTAAGGAGGTAAGTCATTAAAATGTGTATGGGAATATGGGGACACCTAGGAGTGATTACAGGAATGCTTTTAGGTGGATGAGGTAAATAGGAGTAATTAAACAATCAATGAAACTAATTTCTGGTGAAATGAAGGGGATGTGTGACACATGTACGGGGAGGATTTTTGTGAATTAAATTATCGAACAATAAATTAAATGGGAATTTGGGAAAGAAATGACTTAGAAACTCTATATAAAGGAGGGGGGAGGAGGAGGATGGATCTCTTCCGTCATGCATAACGTTACGCTGCAGGATTTTTGACTTGACTGAATTATCTTTGTTAGATAATCCAAAATACAAATATCATAGGTTATAAAGGTAGAATAAAATGATTATTAATTTAGAATATTAAATTAATAATCTAGAATATTTGATTAATAAATGTAGACTTTTAGAAATAAATTATTGTTGTAAAAGATATCACTCTAGAGAGGTGTCGTATCTTAGGCTCTAAAATAGGAGTATTGTTTTAAGATTGTTAAGATATTGTAAATGGACACTTGTTTATTTAATAAGTGATCCATATATTAAGTTTGTTAGGACATTTAGCTTATATATAGCTCATTGCAAGAGTATTGAGTTGTTTGGGTGTAAACTCTTGCAAAGTTTCTTATGTAATTTCTTTTCCCATTAATAAAAGTGTGTGTCTGAGGACACTTCGGCCATTATTGTGGTATCAGAGCTCCAGTAATGTTGCTGAAATGAAGAAGAGATTAGCTGATCTAAGGAAGAGATCCCAACGTTACAGACCAAGGAAAGTCGTCGCATACTCTGTCAGTAAATCGGTCAGTTATTGTTCAATTTTTTTAAAAAAGGGAAAAGAAATTGTTTTTACTTTCAGATTTCAGTCATTAGACTCAGAAAAATTGATTTTTGCAAATTGCAAATCCTAAAAATTGAGAAATTTGTCCATGGCGAATTAGTTTCTCTCAAAGTAATTTCTTGTATTAAAAGATCAGTCTTCTGCCATTCAACTCTGTGTAATTTCTGAGTAATTTCTGGCGAATTAATTATCACTGTTATAAATTATCATTGTTATAAGCATTTAGATTCAACGCGATCTCTGTGGGCACGCAATTCAACATCAAAATTCCTCCAAATTTCATGAAATCGGCTCAATCGCCACACATTTCACAATCCCTTAAGAACTCTTGGGTTTGACAGAAAGTCTTATTTTCAGATCCTCTACAACTGCGTCAATAAATTCTTCAGTGTTTAGGTAGTGCTCCCTCGAAAGATTGGAACTGTGAATGATTAGTGCCAAATCTTTTGTCATTTTTCCGGCCTCAACAGTTCCTATACAAGCAACTTCCAACTTCTCAGAAAATTCAAGTATCCTTGCATTTCCGTCCAGTTTTGCCCTGTGTGCAAGCCCGCGTGTCCATGCAAAGATAGAGGCAATGTTGTTCGTGCTAGTTTCACCTCCCTTTTGATGTACACAAAAATGTCGAGTAACAGTGCCATGAATATCAACTGAATTGTCCAAATTATCACCGCAACTGGGATCTGTGTCTGTCACACTCCGAACAGACACCCAACTTTGGTATGTGGATTCCAACCTATCAGCGAAGTCTTGCACATCCTCGACAGCTGAAAAAAAAGGATCCGCCTCCCACCGATCAAAATTGGTCGTCATATTTAAATAATTCAGCCCTGAATCTCAATTAAACATTTCAAAACCCACAAAATAGCGAAATATGATGAATATCGATCCATGGCACATTTGCCATTGTGCAATCGTGTATTCACAGCCAGATCTGTGTGTATATCAGAAAGAGAGGAAACCTGGCATAATTGTCGTCACACTAAGTGGAATCTTGGAGGAAGGCTTGGAAAATGTATCTTCAATTTTGGAAAGTGGTATCTGTGCATTGCCTTTAGCTATTGCTAATTTTTGGATTAGTTTAACTGGACGCATTGCCTGCCATGTTTCAAATACTGTCATGATGAAAGTGAACCATTCACCTGTTGGCTTTTGTAACGCATGATCCATTATGTTCTTTATTTATTGTATACTGGTGCATTTGTATTGATTTAAGTGCCAAGTTCAAAATTGCAGACGGGTCCAGGTTGTCTTAAAAGGGAAGCTGCAAGATCTTTGCATGCTTGATCTTCATGACGACACTCCTACAGATGTCATCAAAGAAGTTGTTAAAGAAGATGTCCAGCGAAAACTAGTTAATCCCATTGTGGTATCGATTTGAATGGTTTTCTGCCAGATCTATTGTGAGAAATTTCTATACTATTGTATTGTGAGATGAAGGATCAGCAAAGGAAACGAATTTATTTTGTTTTAAAAAAAAATCAGTGATAAACAGTTCAAATATTTATTTTTTTTGAGATAACAAAATTTTTGTAACTCGAAGTAATTTTTTTTTTTTTACTTTGAGGGGGGGCAAGATTGCTAGATTTTTTGTAAAAGTGTAAAATTTTGAAAGTTCCTTGGAATTTGACTAGATCCAAGTACAAAGCTCAGTCATTTTTTCCTTGTTTCAACGATTATACGAGGGTCAAGGCCAAGCCCCGATAGATCGTCTTTGGTGTGATGTGTTTGGTGTGTTGTTCATCTTCATATTTCTTGGCGTAATTATTTTTGGTGCGTAAATTCAACACACTACAATGTCAAAATTAATTAATTTATTCTTCGACTCAGATAAACTTGAAGGCACAAAATCATACAAGACATGGAAACAACTCATTGAAAGAACTCTCATTTACAATGAACTTTGGCGTGATATTTGTAATGAAGATATTAAGCCCACTAAGTCGACAGATGCAGAGACATTAGCAAAATGGGAAGTTCAAAATGCCAAAGCATTAGCACTTATTAAATCTTCAGTTAATGATGAGATGTATTTTCATATTGAAAATACGACTGATGCGTGGTCTGCTTTGAAAGTTTTTAAAGATTTATTTGATACTCAGCTTGAATCCAAGAAAGTTGATCTTCAATTAAAGTTGCTTCAAAAAAAATTGACCGAAAGAGGTGATGTCCATGAATATATTTCCAGACTTAAAAACATTAAGCAGGAAATATTAAATGCGGGTTTTCAAGCAGTAGATGATAGTTTTATGACCACAATCTTAATAGCTGGATTGCCTTCTTCCTATACACATTTTTTGGAGACTTTACAAGTCACTGGAAAGTTAGACAAGCTTACATTTGATGAACTAAGTGAACTATTATCTCAACACAATAAAACTTTTGGAAAGAAAAAACAAGTTGGCGAAGATGTTTTTTTCACGGAAGTAAGCACAAGTAAGACTTCAAGTGACAGTCATAGCAGCAGAGGAAGAGGAAAATTTGTACAAGGTCATGGACGAGGTCAACATAGAGATATCAATTTTCAAGGCAGAGGCAATAGTCAAGGCAGAGGCAACAGTCAATGAAGAGGGTATTTTCAAGGCAGAGGAAACAATCAAGGCAGAGGATATTTTCACGCAAGAGGAAATAGTCAAGGCAGAGGCTCTTTTCAAGGCAACAGTCAAGGTAGAGGACAGACTCCATCCAGAAATCAAATTAGGGGCAGAGGACAGAATTTCGGTAGAGGGAGAGACTTCAATCAAATTGTTTGCAGAAGGTGTAACAAAGTTGGTCATTACGCAGAAGATTGTCGCACTTCCATTGATAAAATTGCCAAGTTTCATCAAACACAACACAATTTGCAAATGATCGACAGGATGATGATTCAGAATATGTGTTTACCTCATCTTCAACATTACAGATTTCCATTAATTTTCAAAGTGATTATGAAGATGCTTGGATTTTAGATTCAGGAGCATCTCAACACATGACTTTCAGATGTGACTTCTTTTGGAATTTTCAAGAATGCCATCTTAATTCTGTTTTTCTTGCAGATAATACTAAACATACTCCTTATGGAAGAGGAGTCGTTAAAGTTTATTTACCTGATATTGGAGAACGACTGATTTCAAATGTATGGTATGTACCCACCTTCAAAAAGAATTTGTTGACTTTAGTCACAATTCGACAAGCAGGACATCAGGTAATNATGGCAAACAGAGTCGAGAAAGTTTTTCAACAAGTTCATGGCGTGCCAATCAGCTGTTGCAACTAGTTCACATCGATGTTTTTGGACCTCTAGAATCTTCTTTTGGTGGCTGCAAATATTTTTTACTCTTTGTTGATGATTTCAGTAGACTAACTTGGGTTTACTTCTTGAAGCAAAAGTCAGAAGTATTTGAAAAATTTAAGATTTTTTGACAACTTGTTGAAAATGAAGTTAAAGAAAAGATAGGTACACTCAGGACAAATAATGGTGGAGAATTCACTTCTAATGAATTCACACTTATTGCATAGACAATGGGATAATAAGAAATCTTACTAATTTCTACACTCCTCAGCAAAATGGAGTCGCAGAACGAATGAATCACACTTTGTTAGGAATGGCAAGATCTATGTTGAGTTTTAAAAAGTTAAGTTCTACATGTTGGGCAGAAGCTATCCATACAACTATCTACTTAAGGAATAGATCTCCAACTGCTTCTTTGGATGGAATCACACCTTATGAAGCATGGTTTGGTTTCAAACCTCAAGTTAAACATCTTAGAGTTTTTGGATTAGTATGTTATGCCTTAGTTCCGAAAGAAAAATGAACTAAGCTTGACTCAAGAAGTTTGAAATGCACAATGATTGGGTATTCTGATGAGAAGAAAGGGTATCGACTTTTGTCCAATGGAAAATTTATTGTGAGAAGGGATGTCATTTTTGATGAAACTGAAAGTAAAAGTGCTAATGAAATAGAAAGTCTTCTTCAAAAGTTAGAAACTAAAGGAAATCAAAGAAAAGGAAAAGTTCAAAGTCAGCCAAATTCACATAATTGGTATGAACATGATTTTCCTTCATCTGAAGATGTTTCATCCAGTCCAGTTACTTCGACAACATCATCTGGTTCTTCCCGCAGTTCATATGAATCTCCTAGCAGCAACAGTTCATCTGACAATGATTCTCCACCTCCAAAATCTTCAACTGATCGACAAACATTAGTTTACATTAATCCAATTTACAATAATGGTAATTTAGATCCCCAAACCAGTTAACATCAACTACCAAAATGGGCAGTTCAACTTTTGAAAGATGTAAGGCCTGATGAGCAAAATAAAATGGGAACAAGGGGATCACACAACAATGAAGGGAATTTTGCCTTAGTAGCACATGATTTTACTGAACCTTCCACCTACAAAGAAGCAGTCAAACATAAATAATGGCAACAGGCTATGGTTGAGGAATATCAAGCAGTCATTGATAATAACACTTGGAAACTTGTCGATTTTCCTACAGGTGTTAAACCCATCGGATGCAAATGGGTTTACAGAATTAAATTCAATCAACATGGCGAGATTGACAAGTATAAAGCCTAACTTGTGGCTA
>JASDQU010587586.1:68074-81648 GCA_032191745.1 Picea mariana | reverse complement strand
AGTCAAACTCACGCGTGTGTCGGAGTTTCGGCTAATCGGGATTCAAGAGTCGGCAAGACAAGTCACTCGACATCGCGAGTGCCGAAATCGCGATAGAAGAAATACCGATAGGGTAAAGTAAAAAGGTCAGCATTGACTTGTATCGGGTTTCAGGGATTCGAGAGTTCAATCCTCGACCACTGACATCGCGAAGTCGCGAAGTCCGATATCCCAAGTACAAAGGGGGAACCCTGAGAGAGGTTACTGTGGGTGAAGATTTCCCGATAGGGAAATAGAAGAACCTTAGAGTTCTTTGGGCCGAAGGAAGAGGAAGATCCTGTGCTGACGTGGACCTTTCGACCTGCAGGTTGTGGAGGGAGCGTGCGTCGGCTATCAGTTTGGTATCAGAGCCCAGAAAGATTCTTTGCTTTCTGTAGCAGAGAAGAGGAGAGATTCATCATGCCACCAAGACGAAGGGACAAGCAATCACCCGATCCAGAGGAGAGGGAAATGCCGAGGAGAAGGGGCAGGCAGATGCATAATCCAGAAATGGAGAGAGAAATGCGTGACTTACGAGCTAGAATCGAAGACATGGAAACATCACAAAGGTGTACAGTCAGTGCTGGGGATCTTAGTGATTTTGAAAGAGAAATTGAGGTTGAGCATGAAGAAGAGGTTGCAACCGAAGATGCTGCAAATGAGCGTTTGATCAAAGCTATTGCAAGGATGGGTGCAAGGGAAAAGATGGACATTCCAGTTTACGAGGGAAAATTGGATGCATAGGAGCTTCTAGAATGGATTAGAGTTCTAGACACATACTTTGACTATGAAGAAGTCGAAGAGGACAAGAAGGTCAAGCATACTGTCACAAGATTGAAAGGACATGCAACATTGTGGTGGGATGAACTACAAGCTGACAGACACTGCAAGGGCAAGCAGAAGATCAAAAGCTGGGACAGGATGATCACAAAGATGAAAGCAAAATTCATCCCTAGAGACTATCAGATTACTCTGTTCAGGAGGATGCAAAACCTGAGACAGAAGATGATGTCAGTGAAAGAATATACTGAGGAATTCTATAAGCTGAACATCAGGGTAGGTCATCGGGAGAGCGATGATGAGAAGGTTTCCAGATATATAAATGGCCTGAGATACGACATCGAGGATGAGATGAGCATGTTGACCATGCGAACAATAGAAGATGCTTATCAATTGGCTCTGAAAGATGAAGAGAAGCTGAGCCGGAAGCAGAGTCAGAGAGGCCAAGGCAGAAGTCATCCCAGAGGCAAATCAGTTGCCCATGACAGAAACCAGAAGTCCAAGGAAGACTGGAAGAAACCTCAGACTCGAACTGAGAGAGGTGGAACCTCACAGCGAGGATAACATACTGAGCAGAGAGGAGATTATGCTGATAACAACACTTTTCCTCGTACCAGAGGTAGAGGAGGAGGAAGAGGTGGAGTGATAAAGTGCTTCACATGTGGAAAGAATGGGCACAAGTCTTATGAGTGTCCAGATAAAAAGAAGGATGGAGGAGAAGCTCACATCACCGAGGCATAGAGGTGGGATGTTGAGGCAGAAGACGCTGAAGGTGGAAGATCACTGATGATGCGAAAAGCTATTTTGACACCAGAGAAGGAGGTGGAGAGTTCAGTCCAAAGGACCAGACTTTTTAGGACTGCTTGCAAGACCAAGGATAGGGTGTGCAAGGTCATTGTAGATAGTGGAAGCACTGATAATCTCATTTCAACCGAGATGGTAGAAAAGCTGGAGCTGGAGACGATTGATCATCCGAGCCCGTACAGAATTTCTTGGTTGCAAAAAGGACACCAGGTAACTGTCACTAAACAATGTTTAGTTGAATTCAAGATAGGAGGATATAATGATAAGATCTCGTGTGATGTTATTCCCATGGATGTTTGTCATCTATTGCTGGGTAGACCATGGCAATATGACAGGAATGTGATTCATGATGGGAGAATGAACACATACACCCTAGAGAAGAATGGGAGAACTCACATGTTGCTTCCAATCAAGGATAAGGAAGTAAAGCCTGAAGTAAGCAACACTGTACTTCTCATGAGTGGGAAGGAAATTCTTACTGAGGTAAAGAAGAAAGAAGAACCACAATTCTTTGTGGTCAGGAAACCAAGGATTGTTTTGACCAGCACAAGAGTTGATGATTTACTAGAAGAGATTCAGGAACTGCTGGAAGAGTTCGCTGATATAGTAGTGGACGAACTACCTCGTTCGTTGCCACCAATAAGAAGTGTGAGTCATCATATTGATCTCATACCAGGAGCCAGTTTACCGAACAAAGCTGCGTACAGATTGACACCGCAAGAGAATGAGGAGGTCAAAAGACAAGTCCAGGATTTGTTGGACAAAGGTTTAGTCAGAGAAAGCTTGAGTCCATGTGCTGTTCCAATAGTACTCAGTCCGAAGAAAGACAGAGGCTGGAGGATGTGTACTGACTCAAGGGCGATTAACAAGATAACNAATGGAAGACAACATTCAAGACAAATGAAGGGTTGTATGAATGGCTTGTTATGCCATTTGGCTTAACAAATGCGCCGAGTACCTTCATGAGGTTGATGAAAGAAGTCCTGAGGGATTTCATCGGAAAATTTGTCATTGTGTATTTGGATGACAAACTGATTTTCAGTAAATCAGTGGCAGAACACTTGAAGCATTTGGCTACAGTGATGAGGAAATTACAGCAGGAGAAGCTGTTGATAAACATGAAGAAATCTTCATTCATGAAGAAATATTCATTCATGAATACAGAGCTCATTTATTTGGGATTTGTTATATCTGTAGATGAATTGAGAATGGATCCAGATAAGGTAGAGGTGATCAAGAATTGGCCATCACCGAGGAGTATATTCGAGGTGAGAAGTTTTCATGGATTGGCTAGTTTCTACCGAAAGTTCATCAGGAATTTCAGTCGAATTAGTGCAGCGATGATGGACATAGTGAAGAAGAGACATAAGTCTTTTCACTGGACAGAAGAGGCTGAAAAGAGTTTCAATTTGTTGAAACAA
The DNA here is from genome assembly GCA_032191745.1 of Picea mariana. Taxonomy (NCBI): domain Eukaryota; kingdom Viridiplantae; phylum Streptophyta; class Pinopsida; order Pinales; family Pinaceae; genus Picea; species Picea mariana. Next base: position 78,625 of record JASDQU010587586.1, on the reverse strand, counting down.
AAGATTACGGAAAACTAGTTTTGGTGTTGCCAGATTTCCATAAGACATTTCAGGTGAAATGCGATGCAAGTCTTAAGTAGTATTAAGTCAAGAAGACATGCTGATTGCATATTTCAGCGAGAAGCTGAATGAAACGAAGATGAAGTACTCCACATATGATAAAGAGTTTTATGCCATCATTCAGGCATTAAAGAAGTGGAGGCATTACTTGATCCCGAAAGAATTTGTCTTGTACAGTGACAATCATGCACTGCAGTTTGTGACTCAACAGGAAAAGTTGAATCAGAGACATGTCAAATGGGTTGAGTACATGCAGAATTTCACATTTTTGATTAAACATATTTCTGGTACTGCTAACAAAGTCGCTGATGCTTTGAGTAGGAAGTGTTTGTTGTTACAGAAGTTCAAAGTCAAAACGTTGGGTTTTGATGATTTCAGGGACATGTACACTGATGATCCATATTTTAAGGAAGCGTATGAAGCAGTTGAGAATCCAGTTCTCAGAGATAGGAGCCAATGGGATGAATACATGATCCAGGAAGGATTGTTGTTCAAGGGCAATCAACTGTGTATTCCGAATTTCTCCATGAGGGAGAATCTGTTGAAGGAGAAACACAGTGGAGGATTGGTCGGACACTTCGGTCATGAAAAAACATTCGCAAAGATGAACGAGTCATATTTTTGGCCAGGGATGCGAGCAGAGGTCAAGAGATTTGTGGACAGATGTAGGATTTGTCAGCATTCGAAAGGCAGAAAGCAGAATGCAGGTTTTTATCAACCATTACCCATACCTGAGAAGCCATGGGATGCAATTAGCATGGATTTTGTATTGGGGTTGCCAAGGATGCAAAGAGGGTTCGATTCAATCTTTGTGGTGGTGGATAGATTTTCCAAGATGGCACACTTTATCCCATGTCAGAAAACTAGTGACGCAACACATATTGCGAACCTGTTTTTCAAAGAGGTCATTCGACTTCATGGCTTACCAAGAAGCATAATTTCGGATAGGGATACGAAGTTCGTAGGACACTTCTGGAGAAAATTGTTGAAGAAGCTGGGAACTAACTTGGCATTTAGTTTTTCTTATCATCCTCAGATGGATGGACAGACAGAAGCGGTGAACAAAAGTCTGGGAGACTTATTGAGAAGCTTGGTGACAGAACACCATAGCCAGTGGGACAATATATTACCGCAGGCAGAGTTTGCGTATAATGACTCAATGAACAGAAGCACAGGGCATAGTCCATTTCAGATTGTTTATGGCATGTAGCCGAGAGGAGTTTCTGAACTAAGAGATTCAGAACAGACTGCGACTAGGAGCTCTAGTGTAGAAGAATTCGCAGAGGCGATGAAGGAACTTCACAGCCAGGTGAAGGACTGATTGCAGAATTCATGTCAGGAGTATAAAAGCAGAGCAGATCAACATCGAAGACAACTTCAGTTTTAGGTTGGTGACTTGATTCTGGCACATTTGAGGAAGGAAAGGTTCCCGAGAGGAACATACAATAAGCTGAAGATGAAGAAAATCGAACCATGCAAGGTCTTGAGAAAATTTGGGGCAAATGATTAAGAGATTGAATTACCGGATGGAATCAGAATATCTCTAATATTCAATGTCTCATATTTTTACCCGTATAAACCTGAGGAGGCAGGAGAAGAAAGTAAGCAACCAGAGGTTCAGTGGAAAAAACAGATGCCAGTTGCAGAAAAGCCGCAGATGGAGCACATACTGGATAAATGGATTGGCAAGAAGACCAGAAGAAATGAATACTTCGAGTATTTGGTCAAGTGGAAGGGACATCCAATTGAAGATTCTAGCTGGGAGAACGAAGTATAGATTCAGAGGCATGGACAGACCGTGCGCGAGCTCATGGACAGGATCCCATGAAAATTTTCAAGCGAGGGAGTATGATGCAGGAGCATCGCCCACATCAAGCGAGCTAGCGTAGAGGCACCGGACAGCTGGACAAGCCTAGCTGCACATTTTGAATTTTCCCTTGAAGATTGATGTGCCAAACATAAATGTGGCAATTAAATGTAGGCGCACTTGTATAATGTAACGGACCTTGAGCAAGTCGCTCTCGTCCTTAAGTAGATGGAGGCATTTATGATAATAAATGAATGTAGGTAGAATTCAATTGTACATTAGACAGTTTTAGAAGGAAAGAGGGAAAACGGATATAGACACCCTCACTTGTACATTGTATCATTGTAACATAAGCAACATACAGAAGAGAAAAGAGTAAGCACACACAGAGAGCTGTGTAAGAATACCCATGTACAGATCTTGAATTAATAGAAGGAAATTGATTCAAATTCATGGGCCGTGTTATTCTCTGTGTATGTATGTTGATTAATATGCTCATGAGTGTTTGCTTCCTGTTATGCATTTGCTTTATTTKCTATGTATATGATTTCATGTGTTGAGATTGAAGTCTGAAAGGAAGTAAGAATGGGTTTCAATTGTTTCTCTATCTRAGCAAGGATTCCTGCAAGGASTGCAGTTGAAATTGTCCGCAAGGASTGYRTTGAYAGAAGTCTTAGATAGTTTAACTCTTGTTCTCATTCGCCCAGAAGTGTATTTGGGTTACAGGAGCTGTGCAAGGAGTGCGCAGGCCGAGAGAAGTCTTAGGGTTGTGAACCTGAGCGAAGCATTTGAGATTTCTGCTGCAGGTGTGTGCAGAGTCGAAGGACTTCAACACTTGGAAGTGTTTGAGATTTTTCCGCAAGGAGTGCGTGCAAAGGATTTTTCTTTCTGAGGAATTTGAAGCTGTGAAAAAGCACAGGAAGGATAAGGCCTTCGAATTTGTTGAAGGATAGCTAGGAGGGAAGTTGGGTCTAGAAGTGTTATGAAGGCGTCGTAAGATTTCGTGCAGGTGGACAAGTTTGGGGAAGGGACACTCAATTCATTCGCATAAATTGTTGAGAAGCAACAAACGGTCGATATTCTCCAAGGAGGATTCACGAGATTTCGTGAGCCGTTAGATCTCACAGATGAGCAGGGGAGATACCGAGAGTAGTCCCAGAGGTTCTAAGCTCAAGAGGGGTAGAACCGTCGATCCAAGGCAGCAAAGGCCGTTGGATTCACATGTAGCGTCGTGTATCGGGGTTTCGTGGGTTGAAGTCCCGTGAACATTGCAACGGGAATCGCAAAATTGTGAAACGCGATATCCCGACAGCTAAGTGGAATAGTGTGGGCCATGGGGAGTCAGCGAGTGGATAGGTGGCACGCAGTTTCAGAGTTTTGTGGAAAGTAAAGTCCCGAAACAATCACATGAAGATTCGCGATATTGCGAAGTTTGAAATGCCGATGAGGTGAAGCATTGAAATTCAAACTTGCGCGTGTGTTGGAGTTTCGACTAATTGGGATTCAAGAGTCGGAAAGACAAGTCACTCGACATCACGAGTGCCGAAATCGTGATAGAAGAAATCCCGATAGGGTAAAGGAAAAAGGTTGTCATTGACTTGTATCAAGTTTCGGGGATTCGAGAGTTCAATGCTTGAACACTGCCATCGTGAAGTCGGGAAGTTCGATCTCCCAAGTACAAAGGGGGAATCCTGAGAGAGGTTACTGTGGGTGAAGATTTCCCGATAGGGAAATAGAAGAACCTTAGATTTGTTCAGGCCGAAGGAAGAGGAAGATCCTGTGCTGACGTGGACCTTTCGACCTGTGGGTTGTGGAGGGAGTGTGCGTCGGCTATCAACAGTTTTTGAGAACACTACCAATAACTCTTACGGTTTCCCTTGAACACAACACTTTGTCTTTGCACAAATTTTAATCCGTTGAACCTCTCATTGAGATAATCCTCCGAGTTCCTTTTACTCCTTCGGGTCACCTGACGAAAGTCATAGCATCCACTGTATCATCAAGTTTTTGTCCATGTCACATTTTTGCTGTTGTGCCCCAGTGTTCAAGGGAAGTGTCTGCCTCGAGAGTCACCCATCACACATATCCTATTTCAATACCCATGTCATTCCATGTTCATTTGATCTACCAATTACATCTCTGTGTTAGTTTCATGTCATTTATGGGGGATACATCAAGGCCCTCCTTCAACGAGTCTATTCCTATCGACTTCAACACATTATCCATGAGATAGACTTAGAAACCAGTCAGTACCTTGGGACCTGCATGCCTCAATGCCTGGCCTCCTCACATCCGATAATGGGTTTGAATCATTGAACTCTGATTGGATGATTCCACGGATGTTCGACTTTAGCTCATATATTCACATTCGTCGGAATGTACTAGAGTACCTTGGGAATCATTGACATCAATGGTGATCTCCCTCGTGCTTGTTAATGGTTTACATCATTGATTGGTAATCAAGTAGTTTCTGCCATGTTCGACATAAGGACATTTATTCACATGGTTATATTCATACTACATTAGGATCGATAAGAAGACCTTGGGTTGATTTTTCACTCTTATGTATACTTTTCCTAGGATGAGAAGGATTTCTTTTGAACCATGACACATATACTGTTACATAGATCCACTTTGTATTGGTTGTAGCTATGTATTGTCATCTCATAGATCCACTGTGTATTATTCATGGCTACGATCATTTTAGGTTATAGGAGTATAGATCCACATTTTATCTTCAGTGGCTATACCTTTTGTCAATATAATTATGGATCCGCAGTGTATTTTATGGCGGCCATACCTAAAAAGTATTTATCACTCAAGCATAGGTATGCCTGCCTTGGGTTTGAAACATGTCATAATATTTGTTTGATGGTTGTGTGCTACTTTTTCTGGTTTCTCTGCATCCATAACCTTGCTCAAAAAAGTATAAAAAGTACTTCAATCATCATCATCTTCTAACTTCGTACTTTGGGGGGCAATCTGTTACACATCAAAATTACTCACTTCAATAGTGTCAAAAGTGTCGTCATTACAAGTGTTGTAAGTGTCGCATCTTGTCCGCAAGTGTCACATATTGACCACAAGTGTTGCAAACATCATGCTACCATCTTGCCTATTTCATGCCTCTAATGACATCATAAGGACACTTAAGACACCTCAAAGACTAGTTTTGAAGAAGAAAAATCAATTGACAGGGAGTACAAGCCTTTTGCCACTGAAAGAACCACTCAAAAATGGATTTTGGAGAGGAGCGCTCCCCTACCCACTGTTAGGGAGTGCTAGCACTCCCTAGGCATCTTTGGGGGAGTGTTTGAGAACCTTGTGCACCCTTTTTATTGAGATCTATCCTTTCTGAGCGAATTTTTGGTTTGTTGGAGGAAATCAGGGGACAATCCCCTCGATATATGAAGGTAGTTGGGTTCGAATCTTGAGTCAAGGCATGATCTTAGGGAAGATCCTCAACTGAAGGAGAGGAATCCTCAACTTATCCCAAATATTACTTAAGTGGTTGGGCCTCTCCAAGTTTATATAAGGAGGCATTATCATGGTGAAAGGTAAATAAAAAAGATTGGAGGTATGAAACCTATGATCTCATAGGCAACATACAAAACAATGGAGACTAGAGATTGAAACCAAACTTATAATACTATAAGTGGTATGTCATCAAAGTAATCGATGTAGATTACTTGAGAAAAGGGGTTGGACAAGGAGAACTGGAAGAAGCCGTTGCACCTTCATCAAAGGATTGACCTATCAGGGAGCTCAGGATCGAAGCTTAGCCTAGACTTTGCAGGGACACACATCGTTAATAAGGTACATATATTTATTCTTATTATTCATATATTAGCTTGATTAGACCTAAAAGGATGTCAGTGTCCATGTTAAACACTTTTCTGACTTGGCCTTAGGAGTCTATAGACCAAGAGGGAATCCACTTGTCTGGAGGGGAATCCACTTGTCTCCAACCTTTGATGATCATTATGGAGTTAAGACACTAGCTTTCAAGATGGGGGCATACCGAGCTTAGTCTTTGTTCTTTCTCGTGCTTGTAAATACATGAGAATGCATCCAGGTAAAATTTTATCTCTTTTTCGGACCTGCATGGATATACGAAAAAGGAACCCCTTGGAGTCGTCTTTGAGATCTTTTTAGACTCTCTAAACATGAAAAGATTGTCGAGTGATCTTGCTTCCTTTCCCACTCGTTAAAAGGTTTGAAAGGGTGTCTTTCGAGTGATAATTTATTTCTTTTTCGGCCTCGCAAGACTAACATTATGGAAAAGGACAATAATGGAGTCATCTTTAAGTTGTTTTCAGAATCTCTAAATATGAAAAACCACCGAGTTTACCTTCTCTGGACTCGTTAAACAATCATACATTGAAGGGCCCATACGGGATCAAACCCTTACTTCTTCCAGTTCGTTAAAAAAAGGAAGAGGTACTTACCAAAGGTGAGTCATATCGATCATGTGTTACCCTCCTTGAGCTCGTTAAATTGAAAAGAGGTACTCATCTATCTGGATGGGGGAAAAATTGAAGGAAAGCAAGCCAAGCATTTTTTGAGAACACTACCAGTAACTCTTACAGTCTCCCTTGAACATGACACTTTGTCTTTGCACGCATTTTAATCCACTGAACCTCTACACTGAGCCAATCCTATGAGTTCCTTTTACTCCTTTGGGTCACCTGAAGAAAGTCACAACATCCACTATATCATCAAGTTTTGGTCCATGTCACGTTTCTGCTATTGTACCTCGATGTTGAAGGGAAGTATCTACCTCGAGAATCATCCATCACAAATATACTGTTTCAATACCCATGTCAGTCCATGTTCATTTGATATACCAATTACATCTCTGTGTCAATTTCATGTCATTTATAGGGGATACATCAAGGCCCTCCTTTGACGAGTCTATTCCTATCAAATTCAACACATTATCCAGGAGCTAGACTTAGAAACCAGTTAGTACCTTGGGACCTGCATGCCTCAATGGCAGGCCTCCTCACGCCCAACAGTGGGTTTAAATCATTGACCTCTGATCAGATGATTCCATGGATGTTTGACTTCATCTCATCTATTCAAATTCTTTGGAATGTACTAGAGTACCTTGGGAATCATTGACATCAATGGTGATCTCCCTCGAGCTTGTTAACGGTTTACATCATTGACCGGTAATCAAGTAGTTTATGCCATGTTCGGCATCAGGACATCTATTCACATGGTTAGATTCGTACTACATCGGGATTGATAAGAAGACCCTGGGTTGAGTTTTCACTCTTATGTATACTTTTCCCAGGTTGCGAAGGAGTTATTTTGAACCATGACATATATACTGTTACATAGATCCACTTTGTATTGGTCGTGGCTATGTCTTTTCATCTCGTAGATCCACTGTGTATTCTTCATGGCTACGACCAGTTCAGGTCATAGGAGTATATATCCACATTATATCTTCAGTGGCTATACCTTTTTTCAATATAATTATGGATCCACAGTGTATTTTATGGTTTCCATACCTAAAAAGTCTTTATCACACAAGCATAGGTATGCCTGCCTTGGGCTTGAAACATGTCATAATATTTGTTTGATGGTTGTGTGTAGCTTTTTCTGGTTTCTCGCATCCATACCCTTGCTCAAAAAAGTCTACAAATTACTTCAATCATGATCGTCTTCTAACTTTGTACTTTGGGGGGCAATCTGTTACACATCAAAATTACTCACTTCAATAGTGTCGCAAGTGTCATCATTACAAGTGTTGTAAGTGTTGCATTTTGTCCACAAGTGTCACATCTTGACCACAAGTGTTGCAAATGTTGCAAACATCATACTGCCATATTTCCTATGTCGTGCCTCTAATGACATCATAAGGACACTTAAGACACTTCAAAGACTAGTTTTGAAGAAGAGAAATTAGTTGACAGGGAGTTTTTTTTTAATTAATCTATTTTTAAGGTCACGACCAAGCCACACCAAAGTGGTGTATGAGACCCCCTTTTTTGTGGGACAAGGGACCCCCCTTCACCCAACGATTTGACTGGTAAATTCTATGGAGGTATACAACCTGAGTGGGCCTAATGGTTAAGAACATGTGTTTCCTCTTAAGAGGTCACAAGTTCAAGTACAAGCCTTTTTCCACTGAAAGAACCACTCAAAAATGGATTTTAGAGAGGAGCGCTCCCCTACCCACTGTCAGGGGGTGATAGAACTCCCTGGGCCTCTTTGGGGGATTGTTTGAGAACCCTGTGCACACTTTTGGGGGAGTGCTACCCTTTCTGAGAGAATTTTTGGTTTGTTGGAGGAAATCAGGGGACAATCCCCTCAATATCTGAAGGTAGTTGGGTTAGAATCTTGGGTCAAGGCATGATATTAGGGAAGATCATCAACTGAAGGAGAGGAATCCTCAACTTATCCCAATGATATCTCAAGTGGTTGGACCTCTCCAAGTTTATATAAGGAGGCCTTATCATGGTGAAAGGTACATGAAAACAATTGGAGGTATGAAACCTATGATCTCATAGGCAACATACAGAACAGTTGAGACTAGAGATTGATACCAAACTTATGATACTATAAGTGGTATGTCATCAAAGAAATCAGTGTACATTACTTGAGCAAAGGGGTTGGAAAATGAGAACTAGAAGAAGCTACTGCACTTTCATCAAAGGATTGACCTATCAGGGAGCTCATGATCGAAGCTTAGCTTGGACTTTGCAGGGACAAATATCGTTAATAAGATACATATATTTCTTCTTCTCCTTCATATATTAGATTTATTAGACCTAAAAGGATGTCAGTGTCCATGTTAAGCACTTTTCTATCTTGGCCTTAAGAGTCTAGAGACCAAGAGGGAATCCACTTGTCCACAGGGGGATTCACCTGTAACAAAAATTGGCGACCATACTGGGGAGGATCTATGATTTTTGTTTCCTTTCCCAGATCTTGTTTTAGCTCTTTTCCCACTCACTTGACCTTATCCATAATGTATTTGACTCTTATATTTGTTTGATTGCCTCTTTATTTCATCATGATCACCCTGATTTGCTGAGTCTACTTGATTTTTTGAGTTTTTCGACATTTTTCTGAACTTTTGAAGTAGAGCGCCCCCTTTCCCTTGTTATCAGAGTGCCAACACTCCTTGGTGGTCTTACACAGAGCATTGGAATGCTCTGGTGCCCCTTACACCAGAGCGCTACCCCCTTTTTTTTGTGAAAAAACCTCTAGGTTTTCAATTTCTGGGTTCAATTTTTGTTTTTTGCACTTGCTCAGAGTCTCATACTCTCAGTTCATCTTTGTCATTGGCCTTCAACACCTTATTTCTGAGAATTTATTGGTCTCTTATTATTTGGGAATTTGACGTTTAGGGATTCTTTCATTTGTAGTAGTAAAATCTCTGACTCTATCTGGGGTTCTGTGATGGTCTCAGTTTCGTGACCTTCCTCAAGGTTTTCTTGTCTCATATTCATTCTGTCAAGCTTAACAATCATTCTAGGGAAATTTAAAACTTCATGGTCCAGAGATTTACAACAAAGACAACTAGGTTTTCTTCCAGGGCATTCCTTAGCAAGATGTCCCGGTCTTCTGCAACTGTAACAAAGGGTTAATCCTGTTTTTTTCTTAAATGATCCCCAACCTTTCCTGTACTGTGCACTAGGATCATAGTAGCTAACCTGCAAACAATTCTTTCTAGGATCCTGTATCCATTTTTTAGTCCAAACATTCTTTCTATGCATAGGAATAACATATCTTTCATTAGTTCTATCAGATATACTCATATCAAACCTTGTTTCATCTAACTGTACCCTAGTTTTCAGACTAGGATAACATTTATCAAACATACCTAGATCCATACTCTTGAAACAAAAATTTCCACTAATCTTACTTTCAGTAGAGCACAAAGATTCCAGATCTAAAACTTTTCACTATTCTTACCTCTATCAGAGCACAAAGCTTCAAGATCTTATCTCTTTTCTTCAGATTAGACTTCTCTTCTTAGCACAAATATTTACAGGTCAAGTAGAATACTGCGCACTAAGGCAACAAATCTATGCACAAAGCTTTCTTTCTTTCCTCCAGTTCCCAACAATCACATTTTTAGGTCCCGTCAATAGAACCATTTGTTTCACGGGGGCAGACCCAAGGTTCAACGCTACAACATCGCACCAAAAAAACCCTAACTACCGACCCTTTCAGAAACACTTGCAAAGCAGATGAAGTCTCACCTAAGGTAGAGGCAGGGGTGGTTGCAGGACTCCAATGTCTGCAACCTTAGCTAGGACATATATCTGTGATTAAAACACCTTAACAAGAACTTAGCAGCTACAATTAGTTAATATTCAACCTTAGTTACAACGCAACTAAACCCTAACAATAGATCAACAAAATATTCACACAGATCCAATAGATTCAAGTACTAAGCATACCAACATAGGTCGTATCTAGCATTTATTCACATTATTCATCACTAAGCTACCATATTAGATTCATCTAACATACATCTGCACACTAAGCATTTAACCACATAGACAAGAGAACAACCATAAAGCACATAGCAACCACAACGCAGGATATACGTGGTTCACCCCCACCCTGGGGCTACATCCACCAACTCTTCTTCTTTATTTCTTTATGTCAATATTCTACATGCACAAAGCCATGATATCTTACTCCGTAGAGGACAAGAT
>JASDQU010587586.1:52568-67355 GCA_032191745.1 Picea mariana | reverse complement strand
GGGACATGTACACTGATGATCTAGATTTTAAGGAAGTGTATGAAGCAGTTGAGAATCCAGTTCTCAGAGATAGGAGCCAATGGGCTGAATACATGATCCAGGAAGGATTGCTGTTCAAGGGCAATCAACTGTGTATTCCAAATTGCTCCATGAGGGAGAATCTATTGAAGGAGAAACACAGTGGAGGATTGGCCGGACACTTCGGTCATGAAAAAAAATTCGCAAAGATGAACAAGTCATATTTTTGGCCAGGGATGCAAGCAGAGGTCAAGAGATTTGTGGAAAGATGTAGGATTTGTCAGCATTCGAAAGGCAGAAAGTAGAATGCAGGTTTTTATCAACCATTACCCATACCTGAGAAGCCATGGGATGCAATTAGCATGGATTTTGTATTGGGGTTGCCAAGGATGCAAAGAGGGTTCGATTCAATCTTTGTGGTGGTGGATAGATTTTCCAAGATGGCACACTTTATCCCATGTCAGAAAACTAGTGACGCAACACATATTGCGAACCTGTTTTTCAAAGAGGTCATTCGACTTCATGGCTTACCAAGAAGCATAATTTCGGATAGGGATACGAAGTTTGTAGGACACTTCTGGAGAACATTGTGGAAGAAGCTAGGAACTAACTTGGCATTTAGTTTTGCTTATCATCCTCAGATGGATGGACAGACATAAGTGGTGAACAGAAGTCTGGGAGACTTACTAAGAAGCTTGGTGATAGAACACCACAGCCAGTGGGACAATATATTATCGTAGGCAGAGTTTGCGTATAATGACTCAGTGAACAAAAGCACAGGGCAGAGTCCATTTCAGATTGTTTATGGCATGCATCCAAGAGGAGTTTCTGAACTGAGAGATTCAGAACAGACTGCGACTAGGAGCGCTAGTGCAGAAGAATTCGCAGAGGCGATGAAGAAACTTCACAGCCAGGTGAAGGACCGATTGCAGAATTCAAGTCAGGAGTATAAACGCAGAGCAGATCAGCATCGAAGACAACTTTAGTTTGAGGTGGGTGACTTGATTCTGGCACATTTGAGAAAGGAAAGGTTCCCGAGAGGAACATACAATAAGCTGAAGATGAAGAAAATCGAACCATGCAAGGTCTTGAGAAAATTTGGAGCAAATGCTTACGAGATTGAATTACCGGATGGAATCAGAATATCTCCGATATTCAATGTCTTAGATTTGTACCTGTATAAACCTGAGGAGGCAGGAGAAGAAAGTAAGCAACCAGAGATTCAGTGGCAAAAACAGATGCCAGTTGCAGAAAAGCCGCAAATGGAGCGCATACTGGATAAAAGGATTGGCAAGAAGACCAGAAGAAAGGAATACTTCGAGTATTTGGTCAAGTGGAAGGGCCATCCAGTTGAAGATTCCAGCTGGGAGAATGAAGTAGAGATTCAGAGGCATGGACAGACCATGCGCGAGCTCATGGACAGGAGCCCATGAAAATTTTCAAGCGAGGGAGTATGATGCAGGAGCATCGCCCACATCAAGCGAGCCAGCGCAGAGGCACTGGACAGTTAGACAAGCCCAGCTGCACATTTTGAATTTTCCCTTGAAGATTGATGTGCCAAACATAGATGTGGTAATTAAATGTAGGCACACTTGTATAATGTAACGGACCTTGAGCGAGTCGCTCTCGTCCTTAAGTAGATGGAGGCATTTATGATAATAAATGAATGTAGGTAGAATTCAATTGTAGATTAGATAGTTTTAGAAGGAAAGAGGGAAAACAGATATAGACACCCTCACTTGTACATTGTATCATTGTAACATAAGCAGCATATAGAAGAGAAGAGAGTAAGCACACACAGAGAGCTGTGTAAGAATACCCATGTACAGATCTTGAATTAATAGAAGGAAATTGATTCAAATTCATGGGCTGTGTTATTCTCTGTGTATGACTGTTGATTTATATGCTCATAGATGTTTACTTCCTGTTATGCATTTGATTTATTTGCTANATCTTGAATTAATAGAAGGAAATTGATTCAAATTCATGGGCCGTGTTATTCTCTATGTATGTATGTTGATTAATATGCTCATGAGTGTTTGCTTCTTGTTATGAATTTGCTTTATTTTCTATGTATATGATTTCATGTGTTGAGATTGAAGTCTGAAAGGAAGTAAGAATGGGTTTCAATTGTTTCTCTATCTGAGCAAGGATTCCTGCAAGGACTGCAGTTGAAATTGTCCGCAAGGACTGCATTGATAGAAGTCTTAGATAGTTTAACTCTTGTTCTCATTCGCCCAGAAGTGTATTTGGGTTACAGGAGCTGTGCAAGGAGTGCGCAGGCCGAGTGAAGTCTCAGGGTTGCGAACCTGAGCGAAGCATTTGAGATTTCTGCTACAGGTGTGTGCAGATTCGAAGGACTTCAACACTTGGAAGTGTTTGAGAGTTTTCCGCAAGGAGTGCGTGCAAAGGATTTTTCTTTCTGAGGACTTTGAAGCTGTGAAAAAGCCCAGGAAGGATAAGGCCTTCGAATTTGTTGAAGGACAGCCAGAAGGGAAGTTGGGTCTGGAAGTGTTATGAAGGCATCGTAAGATTTCGTGTAGGTGGACAAGTCTGGGGAAGGGACACTCAGTTCATTCGCAGAAATTGTTGAGAAGGAACGAACGGTCGGTATTCTTCGAGGAGGATTCACGAGATTTCGTGAGCTGTTAGATCTCACAGATGAGCAGGGGAGATACCGAGAGTAGTCCCGGAGGTTCTAAGCTCAATAAGGGTAGAACCGTCGATCCAAGGTAGCAAAGGCCGTTGGATTCACATGTAGCGTCGTGTATTGGGGTTTCGTGGGTTGAAGTCCCATGAACATTGCAACGGGAATCACGAAATCGCGAAACGCGATATCCCAACAGCTAAGTGGAATAGTGTGGGCCATGGGGAGTCGGCGAGTGGACAGGTGGCATGCAGTTTCAGAGTTTTGTGGAAAGTAAAGTCCCAAAACAATCGCATGAAGATTCGCGATATTGCGAAGTCCGAAATGCCGATGAGGTGAAGCGTTGAAAGTCAAACTCGCGTGTGTGTTGGAGTTTCGGCTAATCAGGATTCTAGAGTCGGAAAGACAAGTCACTCGACATCACGAGTGCCGAAATCGCGATAGAAGAAATCCCGATAGGGTAAAGGAAAAAGGTTAGCATTGACTTGTATCAGGTTTCGGGGATTCGAGAGTTCAATGCTCGAACACTGACATCGTGAAGTCGGGAAGTTCGATCTCCCAAGTACAAAGGGGGAATCCTGAGAGAGGTTACTGTGGGTGAAGATTTCCTGATAGGGAAATATAAGAACCTTAAAGTTCTTCGGGCCAAAGGAAGAGGAAGATCCTGTGCTGACGTGGACCTTTCGACCTGCGGGTTGTGGAGGGAGCGTGCGTCGGCTATCAACAGTTTTTGAGAACACTACCAATAACTCTTATGGTTTCCCTTGAACAGGACACTTTGTCTTTGCACAAATTTTAATCCGTTGAACCTCTCACTGAGACAATCCTCTGAGTTCCTTTTACTCCTTCGGGTCACCTGATGAAAGTCACAGCATCCACTTTATCATCAAGTTTTTGTCCATGTCACGTTTTTGCTGTTGTGCCCCCGTGTTCAAGGGAAGTGTCTGCCTCAAGAGTCAGCCATCACAAATATCCTATTTCAATACCCATGTCAGTCCATGTTCATTTGATCTACCAATTACATCTCTGTGTCAGTGTCATGTCATTTATGGGGGATACATCAAGGCCCTCCTTCAACGAGTCTATTCCTATCGACTTCAACACATTATCCATGAGATAGACTTAGAAACCAGTTAGTACCTTGGGACCTGCATGCCTCAATGCCTAGCCTCCTCACATCCGATAGTGGGTTTAAATCATTGACCTCTGATTGGATGATTCCACGGATGGTCGACTTCAGCTCATATATTCACATTCGACGGAATGTACTAGAGTACCTTGGGAATCATTGACATCAATGGTGATGTCCCTCGCGCTTGTTAATGGTTTACATCATTGATCGGTAATCAAGTAGTTTCTGCCATGTTCAACATAAGGACATTTATTCACATGGTTATATTCGTACTACATCAGGATCGATAAGAAGACCTTGGGTTGATTTTTCACTCTTATGTATACTTTTCCTAGGATGCGAAGGATTTCTTTTGAACCATGACACATATACTGTTACATAGATCCACTTTGTATTGGTTGTGGCTATGTATTGTCATCTCATAGATCCACTGTGTATTATTCATGGCTACGATCAGTTTAGGTTATAGGAGTATAGATCCACATTGTATCTTCAGTGGCTATACCTTTTGTCAATATAATTATGGATCCACAGTGTATTTTATGGCGGCCATACCTAAAAAGTATTTATCACTCAAGCATAGGTATGCCTGCCTTGGGTTTGAAACATGTCATGATATTTGTTTGATGGTTGTGTGCAACTTTTTTCTGGTTTCTCTGCATCCATACCCTTGCTCGAAAAAGTATAAAAAGTACTTCAATCATCATCATCTTCTAACTTCGTACTTTGGGGGGCAATCTGTTACACATCAAAATTACTCACTTCAATAGTGTCAAAAGTGTCATCATTACAAGTGTTGTAAGTGTCGCATATTGTCCGCAAGTGTCACATCTTGACCACAAGTGTTGCAAACATCATGCTACCATCTTTCCTATGTCGTGCCTCTAACGACATCATAAGGACACTTAAGACACATCAAAGACTAGTTTTGAAGAAGAAAAATCAATTGACAGAGAGTACAAGCCTTTTGCCACTGAAAGAACCACTCAAAAATGGATTTTGGAGAGGAGCACTCCCCTACCCACTGTCAGGGAGTGCTAGCGCTTCCTAGGCATCTTTGGGGGAGTGTTTCAGCACCTTGTGCACCCTTTTTATTGAGAGCTATCCTTTCTGAGTGAATTTTTGGTTTG
Source organism: Picea mariana (assembly GCA_032191745.1). NCBI lineage: Eukaryota > Viridiplantae > Streptophyta > Pinopsida > Pinales > Pinaceae > Picea > Picea mariana. Next base: position 62,428 of record JASDQU010587586.1, on the reverse strand, counting down.
TTGGAGGAAATCAGGGGACAATCCCCTTAATATATGAAGGTAGTTGGGTTCGAATATTGAGTCAAGGCATGATCTTAGGGAAGATCCTCAAATGAAGGAGAGGAATCCTCAACTTATCCCAAATATTTCTTAAGTGGTTGGGCCTCTCCAAGGTTATATAAGGAGGCATTATCATGGTGAAAGGTACATGAAAAAGATTGGAGGTATGAAACCTATGATATCATAGGCAACATACAAAACAATGGAGACTAGAGATTGATACCAAACTTATGATACTATAAGTGGTATGTCATCAAAGCAATCGATGTATATTACTTGAGCAAAGGGGTTGGACAAGGAGAACTGGAAGAAGCCGTTTCACCTTCATCAAAGAATTGACCTATCAGAGAGCTCAGGATCAAAGCTCAGCCTAGACTTTGCAGGGACAAACATCGTTAATAAGGTACATATATTTATTCTTATTATTCATATATTAGCTTGATTATACCTAAAAGGATGTCAGTGTCCACGTTAAACACTTTTCTGACTTGACCTTAGGAGTCTACAGACCAAGAGGGAATCCACTTGTCCGCAGGGGAATCCACTTGTCTCCAACCTTTGATGATCATTATGGAGTTAAGCCACTAGCTTTCAAGATGGGGGCAAACCAAGCTTAGCCTTTGTTCTTTCTCGTGCTTGTAAATACATGAGAATGCATCCTGGTAAAATTTTATCTCTTTTTCGGACCTGCATGGATATACGAAAAAGGAACCCCTTGGAGTCGTCTTTGAGCTCTTTTTAGACTCTCTAAACATGAAAAGATTGTCGAGTGATCTTGCTTCCTTTCCCACTCATTAAAAGGTTTGAAAGGGTGTCTTTCGAGTGATAATTTATTTCTTTTTCGGCCTCGCAAGACTAACATTACAAAAAAGGACAACAATGGAGTCCTCTTTAAGTTGTTTTCAGAATCTCTAAATATGAAAAACCACCGAGTTTACCTTCTCTGGACTCGTTAAACAATCATACATTGAAGGGCCCATACGGGATCAAACCCTTACTTCTTCCAGTTCGTTAAAAAAAGGAAGAGGTACTTACCAAAGGTGAGTCATATCGAGCATGTGTTACCCTCCTCAAGCTCGTTAAATTGAAAAGAGGTACTCATCTATCTGGATGGGGTAAAAATTGAAGGAAAGCAAGCCAAGCATTTTTTGAGAACACTACCAGTAACTCTTACAGTCTCCCTTGAACATGACACTTTGTCTTTGCATGCATTTTAATCCGCTGAACCTCTACACTGAGCCAATCCTCTGAGTTCCTTTTACTCCTTTGGGTCACCTGAAGAAAGTCACAACATCCATTATATCATCAATTTTTGGTCCATGTCACGTTTCTGCTATTGTGCCTCAATGTTGAAGGGAAGTATCTACCTCGAGAGTCATCCATCACAAATATCCTGTTTCAATACCCGTGTCAATCCATGTTCATTTGATATACCAATTACATCTCTGTGTCAATTTCATGTCGTTTATAGGGGATACATCAAGGCCCTCCTTTGACGAGTCTATTCCTATCAAATTCAACACATTATCCAAGAGCTAGACTTAGAAACCAGTTAGTACCTTGGGACCTACATGCCTCAATGGCAGGCCTCCTCACGCTCGACAGTGGGTTTAAATCATTGACCTCTAATCAGATGATTCCATGGATGTTTGAATTCATCTCATCTATTCAAATTCTTTGGAATGTACTAGAGTACCTTGGGAATCATTGACATCAATGGTGATCTCCCTCGCGCTTGTTAACGGTTTACATCATTGACCGGTAATCAAGTAGTTTATGCCATGTTCGGCATCAGGACATCTATTCACATGGTTAGATTTGTACTACATCGGGATCGATAAGAAGACCCTGGGTTGAGTTTCCACTCTTATGTATACTTTTCCCAGGTTGCGAAGGAGTTATTTTGAACCATGACATATATACTGTTACATAGATCCACTTTGTATTGGTCGTGGCTATGTCTTGTCATCTCGTAGATCCACTGTGTATTCCTCATGGCTACGACCAGTTCAGGTCATAGGAGTATAGATCCACATTATATCTTCAGTGGCTATATCTTTTTTCAATATAATTATGGATCCACAGTGTATTTTATGGCGTCCATACCTAAAAAGTCTTTATCACACAAGCATAGGTATGCTTGCCTTGGGCTTGAAACATGTCATAATATTTGTTTGATGGTTGTGTGTAGCTTTTTATGGTTTCTCGCATCCATACCCTTGCTCAAAAAAGTCTACAAAATACTTCAATCATGATCGCCTTCTAACTTTGTACTTTGGGGGGCAATCTATTACACATCAAAATTGCTCACTTCAATAGTGTCGCAAGTGTCGTCATTACAAGTGTTGTAAGTGTTGCATTTTGTCCACAAGTGTCACATCTTGACCACAAGTGTTGCAAATGTTGCAAACATCATACTGCCATATTTCCTATGTCATGCCTCTAATGACATCATAAGGACACTTAAGACACTTCAAAGACTAGTTTTGAAGAAGAGAAATTAGTTGACAGGAAGTTTTTTTTTAATTAATCTATTTTTAAGGTCACGACCAAGCCACACCAAAGTGGTGTATGAGACCCCCTTGTTTGTGGGACAAGGGACCCCCCTTCACCCAATGATTTGACTGGTAAAGTCTATGGAGGTATACAACCTGAGTGGGCCTAATGGTTAAGAACATGTGTTTCCTCTTAAGAGGTCACAAGTTCAAGTACAAGCCTTTTTCCATTGAAAGAACCACTCAAAAATGGATTTTAGAGAGGAGCGCTCCCCTACCCACTATCAGGGGGTGCTAGCACTTCTTGGGCCTCTTTGGGGGAGTGTTTGAGCACCCTGTGCATGCTTTTGGGGGAGCGCTACCCTTTCTGAGAGAATTTTTGGTTTGTTGGAGGAAATCAGAGGACAATCCCCTCAATATCTGAAGGTAGTTGGGTTAGAATCTTGGGTCAAGGCATGATATTAGGGAAGATCCTCAACTGAAGGAGAGGAATACTCAACTTATCCCAAATATATCTCAAGTGGTTGGACCTCTCCAAGGTTATATAAGGAGGCCTTATCATGGTGAAAGGTACATGAAAACAATTGGAGGTATGAAACCTATGATCTCATAGGCAACATACAGAACAGTTGAGACTAGAGATTGATACCAAACTTATGATACTATAAGTGGTATGTCATCAAAGAAATCAGTGTATATTACTTGAGCAAAGGGGTTGGACAATGAGAACTAGAAGAAGCTGCTGCACTTTCATCAAAGGATTGACCTATCAGGGAGCTCATGATCGAAGCTTAGCCTGGACTTTGCAGGGACAAATGTCATTAATAAGGTACATATATTTCTTCTTCTCCTTTATATATTAGATTTATTAGACCTAAAAGGATGTTAGTGTCCATGTTAAGCACTTTTATGTCTTGGCCTTAAGAGTCTAGAGACCAAGAGGGAATCCACTTGTCCACAGGGGGATTCACCTGTAACAAAAATTGGCGACCATACTGGGGAGGATCTATGATTTTTGTTTCCTTTCCTAGATATTGTTTTAGCCCTTTTCCCACTCACTTGACCTTATCCATATTGTCTTTGACTCTTATATTTGTTTGATTGCCTCTTTATTTCATCATGATCACCCTGATTTGCTGAGTCTACTTGATTTTTTGAGTTTTTCGGCATTTTTCTGAACTTTTGAAGCAGAGCGCTCCCTTTCCCTTGTTATCAGAGTGACAACACTCCTTGGTGGTCTTACACAGAGCATTGGAATGCTCTGGTGCCCCTTACACCAGAGCGCTACCCCTTTTTTTTTGTGAAAAAACCTCTAGGTTTTCAATTTCTGGGTTCAGTTTTTGTTTTTTTCACTTGCTCAGAGTCTCATACTCTCAGTTCATCTTTGTCATTGGCCTTCAACACCTTATTTCTGAGAATTCATTGGTCTCTTATTATTTGGGAATTTGACGTTTAGGGATTCTTTCATTTGTAGTAGTAAAATCTCTGATTCTATCTGGGGTTCTATGATGGTCTCAGTTTTGTGACCTTCCTCAAGGTTTTCTTGTCTCATATTCATTCTGTCAAGCTTAACAATCATTCTAGGGAAATTTAAAACTTCATGGTCCATAGATTTACAACAAAGACAACTAAGTTTTCTTCCAGGGCATTCCTTAGCAAGATGTCCTGGTCTTCTGCAACTGTAACAAAGGGTTAATCCTCTTTTTTTCTTAAATGAACCCCAACCTTTCCTGTACTATGCACTAGGATCATAGTAGCTAACCTGCAAACAATTCTTTCTAGGATCTTGTATCCATTTTTTAGTCCAAACATTCTTTCTATGCATAGGAATAACATATCTTTCATTAGTTCTATCAGATATACTCATATCAAACCTTGTTTCATCTAACTGTACCCTAGTTTTCAGACTAGGATAACATTTATCAAACATACCTAGATCCATACTCTTGAAACAAAAATTTCCACTAATCTTACTTTCAGTAGAGCACGAAGATTCCAGATCTAAAACTTTTCATTATTCTTACCTCTATCAGAGCACAAAGCTTCAAGATCTTATCTCTTTTCTTCAGATTAGACTTCTGTTCTTAGCACAAAGCTTTATAGGTCAAGTAGAATACTGCGCACTAAGGCAACAGATCTATGCACAAAGCTTTCTTTCTTTCCTTCAGTTCCCAACAATCACATTTTTAGGTCCCGTCAATAGAACCATTTGTTTCACGGGGGTAGACCCAAGGTTCAACGCTACAACATCGCACCAAAAAAACCCTAACTACCGACCCTTTCAGAAACACTTGCAAAGCAGACGAAGTCTCACCTAAGGTAGAGGCAGGGGTGGTTGCAGGACTCCAATGTCTGCAACCTTAGCTAGGACACATATCTGTGATTAAAACACCTTAACAAGCACTTAGCAGCTACAATTAGTTAATATTCAACCTTAGTTACAACACAACTAAACCCTAACAATAGATCAACGAAATATTCACACAGATCCAATAGATTCAAGTACTAAGCATACCAACATAGGTCGTATCTAGCATTTATTCACATTATTCATCACTAATCTACCATATCAAATTCATCTAACATACATCTGCGCACTAAGCATTTAACCACATAGACAAGAGAACAACCATAAATCACATAGCAACCACAACGCAGGATATACGTGGTTCACCCCCACCCTGGGGTTACATCCACCAACTCTTATTCTTTATTTCTTTATGTCAATATTCTACATGCACAAAGCCATGATATCTTACTCCGTAGAGGAAAAGATATCTACGCACCTCACTATATCCTCCTTCCCTGAAGTACAACACAAAGCCTTCCACAGTATCTTACAATCACTTTCACTACTTGCACTTAGCTCTACAAGTCTCCCACAGTATGCACAAAGCAGTTACAATTACCACTTGCACTTAGAAACTAACACTAGGCACACTGGCACTTAGCACACTGGTACTTAGCACACTGAACTCTTCTTACATCACCTATCTATCTATTTATACATTAAAAAATGGGCCTAAACATGAGTAAACCCATGGGCCGACATCCCATACCCGTTACATAAGCCCAAAACCCAAAAATCCCTAAAAGGGGTTGAGATCCCATGATATCTTCTTCGACTTGCGCTCCGTCTTCGACAGCCTATCGAAGTCCCAAAAGTAATTCAAACATGACCAAGGATCCTCCAAACTTGGTAAAGGGCCAAGAAATCTATAACAAAATTCATGTCATGCTCAGTATTAAATGCAACGCAGGTTGGTGGTGCAAGAGCGTGTTACTTTTAGAGTTCATTGGTGAATTCATTTTTTTTTTTAAATTTGATCGGCGTGTGACGTCGTGTTATCAGTTACGTGAAGTTCTTAAATGTCTAACAAATCACAAACCTCGTCCTTCACTTATCTAGAGGTGTCTGCTCAAATCAACCAAGCGTTCTTCACACTTCAATGGAACTAGTATGATCAATATTGGGGATAAGTAGGATCATTAAATGGACATCACATATCAACCAGGATCGTCGTCATCGATGGATGAATATTCAATCTAAAACCAAAAATTCGGTGTTCTAGCAATCAACGGTAGTCAATGAGTGCATCGTTGTCGACAAATTTTCTTTGACGTTGTTTTTTTGGTGCCCCTGGGAAAAAGTTCCAATGCTGACTCGAACTCCCATACCATGCTAACATGGAGGTGATGATGTGGAAGTATAGATATGACATGGGGGGCATCGAAATATGACTTGGATAATCATCAAGCAATACAAACTATTTATGCGACAAAACATGTGGCGGTTGATTTGACCCCTTGAGCGTGAGAAGCGTTTCTTTTCGACGTTGATGATTTTCTTTTTGACATATGTTTCCATGCCCTTTCTCCTTCTCCGCCGATGCCGACGATATATCAGTGATTGGTGATTGACTATTTTTGTTGCCTATGTTGATGGTACATCAAAAATTTGTAAGAATTTTATTTTTGCAAGACAAAATAGCCGATCGACGCGTTGCCTTTTATAAAACAAATTTTAAGCTGTGTGAAACTTAGTCTAATGCCAAGTTTACTTAGATAAAATTTCAAACTGTTCAACAAACTTGAAACCAAAATGAATGTGATCAATGATAAACAAAACAAATAGAAAAACCATTGATCCCTACATAACTGAATCCACTCAGAAAATGACAAAGTTGTGCCCAAAAAGAAAAGAAAAATTCTCAAATACTTTTAGGGTGTGTTGAGTGCTCAAGAGGACCTACAAGTGAAATCACAAAAGACTATTGATTTATGGTTCCAATTATTTTCTGATATTTTATATGATGTACAACTTACTAAGAATTTGTGGAACAGACTCAAGGGGACTTTAGAGATTGAAGGGAGCCTAGAGGAGTCGCTTTTTTCTAATCTTCCCAAGAGGAATACAAGTAGGATACAAAGGAGGAAGGATAGATCTAGAAGATAATTTAGACTAAATTCCCACATTGACAACTATGAAATTAGTGATTTTATGTTAGATTTGGGGTCTGGCATCAATATACCACTAAAACAAACTTGGGAAACAATGGGTAAGTCGAATCTTGTCTATTCACCTATTTAGTTGTGGATGGCCAATCAATATTACATCTACCCCTTTGGGAGGATGAAAAAGTTGAAGTGGACTTAATTGGTATTAAAACAATAGTAGATTTCAAGGTCATCTAAATAATGGGTGAGAAGGATCTGCACCCACCTCAATTGGGTACTGACTGGGAATATGATAATTACGTTGTTATAGATCTCAAAAAGGAAAAAATGACCTTTGAAGTGGATGGTATGAAAGTAACCCAACCTCTAGACCCATACCAAGGTCCTCAATATACTGATCTAGATGAGGAAAATATGGAACTAGATGTCCTAGATCAACTTTACACTTTGACTATAGGAAAACGAGAAGAATGTATTAACCCTATCGTAGATGGGTCGGTAAGTTGGCAGAGTATTCAGTTTGCAAGTGAAGATTCAAAGGAATCTTTTGAAAATTGGAAAAAGGGAAGGTATGAATAATTTTCAAGAAATTGCACAACTATCAGAGTGACTAGGTGGATTGGAACAAACATTAGAGAACACCCTTTTTATGATGGCACTTCATATTTACGCATCTTTCTAGTTGATTTGGAAGACAAAGTTGCAACATAATAGAGAATATCAGTACTTGATATTGCATTAAAATTGTCTCCATCTAGGTGGTGGGCCATGCATAAGGAAGATTTGAATTATTGGGATGAGATCAAACTCACTCTTCAATACCGACTTATCCTTCCATCACAAGTTAACCAGTCAGGTAAGGACCATGAGCTACAACATCAAATCTTAACTCTAGAATTGTATCATGGGTCATCTGATCCACAAGAGCATATTGTGAATTGTATTAAGGTATTGGAAGTTGCACAACTACCTTCTCACTTTTTGGTACATCAATTTATTCACTCATTGGGATGAATTCCAAGTGCTTGGTATGTGCATGAAGAGACTAGAAGAGAAACCACTTGTTGGGAAGTACTTCAACGCCAATTCTGCCGCAATTTCTCATTTTCAGGTAAGTCTCCTGAACTCACCTTAGTGATGAAACAAATTAAGAAACTTATTTTTACTAATGAAGTTAAGCCCTTACATTCACCTATAGTTTTCCCTGAACATGAACACCTACTTCATCACAACCTTTACCCATCCCCTACACAAATATCCTTGGCTTGTAGTAAGGTTAATACAAACCCAGAAGATCCCAAGGACCTAGAGGATGTTAGGCATTTGAATTTTAAATAATCCAATGGTTCTCGGGCTATTAAAGATACTATTTCAAATGATGTTCATAGCTCCTATACCAAACCCATGAATTTGTGGAAAACAAACATAGGGAGTGAGGAGCATCCCAAGATGACATCCATAGGGGATTATTGGGTTGAAAAGACAATGATAGAGATGCATGCATTGTTGTGGGAATATGAGGACCTATTCCCTACAATATTTTCATAACTAAAAGGTATTAAGGAATACTTTGGGAGATGAAGATAGATCTAAAGCCCGAGTCAAAACTGGTCAAACACATGCCATACCGGTTGAACCCTAGGGTCAAATAGAAGGTGAAAAAGGATATGGATATAATTTTAGAAATTGGGATGACATTCCTCGTGGATGTGTTGGAGTTAATTCACACACACCTAGGATTTATTTTACTAAGGTTATTCCTTGTTTATTAGTCATAATTAGTCATTATCTAGTCTCCTATATTTTAGGGGAGAATATTCCACCTGGAAAATATTCTCTTTCAGTTGACACTTCAGTTTGACTAGTTGAGTTGAGTTTAGATGTTTCATTGGTTTTGTCACCATGCAACATTGGGATCATTGCCAACTCACTATTCTTTGTTCAGTCAGTTAACTGANCTAGTTGACTAGTTAACTCAACTAGGTGGCAGTTCACTCCCGTAACTGTCTGAGAGACTAGACTAGGTGGCAATTTACTCTTGTAACTGTTGGTGTGTGTCTATATCAATATATACCACCACTATGGATCATTAGTTACTCATGTATCCTATATCTATTGTAAATTATTCACTCTTTGAGTGTGAAATACAGTTAATGAGAATTCTTCCATTCTTTATATCTTGCTTCTTCTTTCTCAATTTCTCTCTGCAAATGTGTGTAGTATTTTATAGCTATATCTATTCTGTGTAGGTTCAACACATTTACATGGTATCAGAGCTGATGGACTGCTAAGCAAAAGCTACACCAAATCATTTTTTGCAGGTACAAAAGATTGAAGACAACAAAAAGATGGATTATTCACCGGAAATACTTCTCACGCCTCATAAATATTTGGAATGGAAGCCAAAGATTCTACTTCTTCTCAGAAGTAGAGGATTATACCAAATAACCATGAAAATGGAAGTAGAGCCTGATTCTGTCGATGAGAAAAATGACTTTCTCAATAAACAAGATATGGCCATAGGAAGTATCGGCATGTCTGTTTCTCCCGAAAATTTCCATCAAGTATATGAAGAATAACAAGGATTAAATCCAAATGAATTATGGACCAGACTGAAGGTTCTATTTAGGAATAAATAATATTGTGAATATTCCATGTAGGAGGTCGAACAGATAGAGCCAGAAGAGAAACCATCAAAAGATCAAGCCTCTTATTCTGAAGAGTCTTCTACACAAGTATTTGCAGAAATTTGTATTCCATTAATTGAAGATGATTTCTACTCCATTTCAGATTTATTTTCTGAAATTCATGTGGAATATATATGGCATGCATCTCAGGAGTCACATGCAGACACTTTTGCATGCACCA